>JBBDGT010000214.1:0-60591 GCA_037306005.1 Rhinophrynus dorsalis | reverse complement strand
TTGTACTCACCAAGGGAAGAACTGTCCAGGAACACTGAACCTCTAGGACTGTACTCACCAAGGGAAGAACTGTCCAGGAACACTGAACCTCTAGGACTGTACTCACCAAGGGAAGAACTGTCCAGGAATACTGAACCTCTAGGACTGTACTCACCAGGGAAGAACTGTCCAGGAACACTGAACCTCTAGGACTGTACACACCAAGGGAAGAACTGTCCAGGGACACTGAACCTCTAGGACTGTACTCACCAAGGGAAGAACTGTCCAGGAACACTGAACCTCTAGGACTGTACTCACCAAGGGAAGAACTGTCCAGGAATACTGAACCTCTAGGACCGTACTCACCAAGGGAAGAACTGTCCAGGAACACTGAACCTCTAGGACTGTACACACCAAGGGAAGAACTGTCCAGGGACACTGAACCTCTAGGACTGTACACACCAAGGGAAGAACTGTCCAGGAATACTGAACCTCTAGGACCGTACTCACCAAGGGAAGAACTGTCCAGGAACACTGAACCTCTAGGACTGTACGCACCAAGGGAAGAACTGTCCAGGAATACTGAACCTCTAGGACCGTACACACCAAGGGAAGAACTGTCCAGGAACACTGAACCTCTAGGACTGTACTCACCAGGGAAGAACTGTCCAGGAACACTGAACCTCTAGGACTGTACACACCAAGGGAAGAACTGTCCAGGAACACTGAACCTCTAGGACTGTACGCACCAAGGAAGAACTGTCCAGGAACACTGAACCTCTAGGACCGTACGCACCAAGGGAAGAACTGTCCAGGAACACTGAACCTCTAGGACTGTACGCACCAAGGGAAGAACTGTCCAGGAACACTGAACCTCTAGGACCGTACGCACCAAGGGAAGAACTGTCCAGGAACACTGAACCTCTAGGACTGTACTCATCAAGGGAAGAATTGTCCAGGAACACTGAACCTCTAGGACTGTACTCACCAAGGGAAGAACTGTCCAGGAACACTGAACCTCTAGTACTGTACTCACCAAGGGAAGAACTGTCCAGAAATACTGAACCTCTAGGACTGTACTCACCAAGGGAAGAACTGTCCAGAAATACTGAACCTCTAGGACTGTACGCACCAAGGGAAGAACTGTCCAGGAATACTGAACCTCTAGGACCGTACTCACCAAGGGAAGAACTGTCCAGGAACACTGAACCTCTAGGACTGTACTCACCAAGGGAAGAACTGTCCAGGAACACTGAACCTCTAGGACTGTACACACCAAGGGAAGAACTATCCAGGAATACTGAACCTCTAGGACTGTACGCACCAAGGGAAGAACTGTCCAGGAACACTGAACCTCTAGGACTGTACTCACCAAGGGAAGAACTGTCCAGGAACACTGAACCTCTAGGACTGTACACACCAAGGGAAGAACTGTCCAGGAACACTGAACCTCTAGGACTGTACGCACCAAGGGAAGAACTGTCCAGGAACACTGAACCTCTAGGACTGTACTCACCAAGGGAAGAACTGTCCAGGAATACTGAACCTCTAGGACCGTACTCACCAAGGAAGAACTGTCCAGGAACACTGAACTTCTAGGACTGTACACACCAAGGGAAGAACTGTCCAGGAACACTGAACCTCTAGGACTGTACTCACCAAGGGAAGAACTGTCCAGGAACACTGAACCTCTAGGACTGTACGCACCAAGGGAAGAACTGTCCAGGAACACTGAACCTCTAGGACTGTACACACCAAGGGAAGAACTGTCCAGGAACACTGAACCTCTAGGACCGTACACACCAAGGGAAGAACTGTCCAGGAACACTGAACCTCTAGGACCGTACACACCAAGGGAAGAACTGTCCAGGAATACTGAACCTCTAGGACCGTACACACCAAGGGAAGAACTGTCCAGGAACACTGAACCTCTAGGACTGTACGCACCAAGGGAAGAACTGTCCAGGAATACTGAACCTCTAGGACCGTACACACCAAGGGAAGAACTGTCCAGGAACACTGAACCTCTAGGACTGTACACACCAAGGGAAGAACTGTCCAGGAATACTGAACCTCTAGGACTGTACTCACCAAGGGAAGAACTGTCCAGGAACACTGAACCTCTAGGACTGTACTCACCAAGGGAAGAACTGTCCAGGAACACTGAACCTCTAGGACTGTACTCATCAAGGAAGAACTGTCCAGGAACACTGAACCTCTAGGACTGTACACACCAAGGGAAGAACTGTCCAGGAACACTGAACCTCTAGGACTGTACGCACCAAGGGAAGAACTGTCCAGGAACACTGAACCTCTAGGACCGTACTCACCAAGGGAAGAACTGTCCAGGAACACTGAACCTCTAGGACTGTACACACCAAGGGAAGAACTGTCCAGGAACACTGAACCTCTAGGACTGTACACACCAAGGGAAGAACTGTCCAGGAACACTGAACCTCTAGGACTGTACACACCAAGGGAAGAACTGTCCAGGAATACTGAACCTCTAGGACTGTACTCACCAAGGGAAGAACTGTCCAGGAACACTGAACCTCTAGGACCGTACTCACCAAGGGAAGAACTGTCCAGGAATACTGAACCTCTAGGACTGTACTCACCAAGGGAAGAACTGTCCAGGAATACTGAACCTCTAGGACTGTACACACCAAGGGAAGAACTGTCCAGGAACACTGAACCTCTAGGACTGTACTCACCAAGGGAAGAACTGTCCAGGAACACTGAACCTCTAGGACTGTACGCACCAAGGGAAGAACTGTCCAGGAACACTGAACCTCTAGGACTGTACGCACCAAGGGAAGAACTGTCCAGTAACACTGAACCTCTAGGACTGTACACACCAAGGGAAGAACTGTCCAGGGACACTGAACCTCTAGGACTGTACTCACCAAGGGAAGAACTGTCCAGGAACACTGAACCTCTAGGACTGTACGCACCAAGGGAAGAACTGTCCAGGAACACTGAACCTCTAGGACTGTACACACCAAGGGAAGAACTGTCCAGGAACACTGAACCTCTAGGACTGTACTCACCAAGGGAAGAACTGTCCAGGGACACTGAACCTCTAGGACCGTAGTCACCAAGGGAAGAACTGTCCAGGAACACTGAACCTCTAGGACTGTACTCACCAAGGGAAGAACTGTCCAGGAACACTGAACCTCTAGGACTGTACGCACCAAGGGAAGAACTGTCCAGGGACACTGAACCTCTAGGACCGTAGTCACCAAGGGAAGAACTGTCCAGGAACACTGAACCTCTAGGACTGTACACACCAAGGGAAGAACTGTCCAGGAAGACTGAACCTCTAGGACTGTACACACCAAGGGAAGAACTGTCCAGGGACACTGAACCTCTAGGACTGTACTCACCAAGGGAAGAACTGTCCAGGAATACTGAACCTCTAGGACTGTACTCACCAAGGGAAGAACTGTCCAGGGACACTGAACCTCTAGGACTGTACTCACCAAGGGAAGAACTGTCCAGGAACACTGAACCTCTAGGACTGTACACACCAAGGGAAGAACTGTCCAGGAACACTGAACCTCTAGGACTGTACTCACCAAGGGAAGAACTGTCCAGGGACACTGAACCTCTAGGACTGTACTCACCAAGGGAAGAACTGTCCAGGGACACTGAACCTCTAGGACTGTACACACCAAGGGAAGAACTGTCCAGGAACACTGAACCTCTAGGACTGTACTCACCAAGGAAGAACTGTCCAGGAACACTGAACCTCTAGGACTGTACTCACCAAGGGAAGAACTGTCCAGGAACACTGAACCTCTAGGACTGTACTCACCAAGGGAAGAACTGTCCAGGAACACTGAACCTCTAGGACTGTACTCACCAAGGGAAGAACTGTCCAGGAACACTGAACCTCTAGGACTGTACGCACCAAGGGAAGAACTGTCCAGGAACACTGAACCTCTAGGACTGTACTCACCAAGGGAAGAACTGTCCAGGAATACTGAACCTCTAGGACCGTACACACCAAGGGAAGAACTGTCCAGGAATACTGAACCTCTAGGACTGTACTCACCAAGGAAGAACTGTCCAGGAACACTGAACCTCTAGGACTGTACGCACCAAGGGAAGAACTGTCCAGGAACACTGAACCTCTAGGACCGTACTCACCAAGGGAAGAACTGTCCAGGAATACTGAACCTCTAGGACTGTACTCACCAAGGGAAGAACTGTCCAGGAACACTGAACCTCTAGGACTGTACACACCAAGGGAAGAACTGTCCAGGAACACTGAACCTCTAGGACTGTACACACCAAGGAAGAACTGTCCAGGAACACTGAACCTCTAGGACTGTACTCACCAAGGGAAGAACTGTCCAGGAACACTGAACCTCTAGGACTGTACGCACCAAGGGAAGAACTGTCCAGGAACACTGAACCTCTAGGACTGTACTCACCAAGGGAAGAACTGTCCAGGAACACTGAACCTCTAGGACTGTACTCACCAAGGGAAGAACTGTCCAGGGACACTGAACCTCTAGGACTGTACTCACCAAGGGAAGAACTGTCCAGGGACACTGAACCTCTAGGACTGTACTCACCAAGGGAAGAACTGTCCAGGGACACTGAACCTCTAGGACTGTACTCACCAAGGGAAGAACTGTCCAGGAACACTGAACCTCTAGGACTGTACACACCAAGGGAAGAACTATCCAGGAACACTGAACCTCTAGGACTGTACACACCAAGGGAAGAACTGTCCAGGGACACTGAACCTCTAGGACTGTACGCACCAAGGGAAGAACTATCCAGGAACACTGAACCTCTAGGACTGTACTCACCAAGGGAAGAACTGTCCAGGAATACTGAACCTCTAGGACTGTACGCACCAAGGGAAGAACTGTCCAGGAACACTGAACCTCTAGGACCGTACACACCAAGGAAGAACTGTCCAGGAACACTGAACCTCTAGGACCGTACTCACCAAGGGAAGAACTGTCCAGGAATACTGAACCTCTAGGACTGTACTCACCAAGGGAAGAACTGTCCAGGAATACTGAACCTCTAGGACTGTACTCACCAAGGAAGAACTGTCCAGGAACACTGAACCTCTAGGACTGTACTCACCAAGGAAGAACTGTCCAGGAACACTGAACCTCTAGGACTGTACTCACCAAGGGAAGAACTGTCCAGGAACACTGAACCTCTAGGACTGTACTCACCAAGGGAAGAACTGTCCAGGAAGACTGAACCTCTAGGACTGTACTCACCAAGGGAAGAACTGTCCAGGAACACTGAACCTCTAGGACTGTACTCACCAAGGGAAGAATTGTCCAGGAACAATGAACCTCTAGGACTGTACTCACCAAGGGAAGAACTGTCCAGGAACACTGAACCTCTAGGACTGTACTCACCAAGGGAAGAACTGTCCAGGAACACTGAACCTCTAGGACTGTACGCACCAAGGGAAGAACTGTCCAGGAACACTGAACCTCTAGGACTGTACTCACCAAGGGAAGAACTGTCCAGGAACACTAAACCTCTAGGACTGTACACACAAGGGAAGAACTGTCCAGGAACACTGAACCTCTAGGACTGTAGTCACCAAGGAAGAACTGTCCAGGAACAATGAACCTCTAGGACTGTACTCACCAAGGGAAGAACTGTCCAGGAACACTGAACCTCTAGGACTGTACTCACCAAGGGAAGAACTGTCCAGGAACACTGAACCTCTAGGACTGTACGCACCAAGGGAAGAACTGTCCAGGAACACTGAACCTCTAGGACTGTACTCACCAAGGGAAGAACTGTCCAGGAACACTGAACCTCTAGGACTGTACGCACCAAGGGAAGAACTGTCCAGGAACACTGAACCTCTAGGACTGTACGCACCAAGGGAAGAACTGTCCAGGAATACTGAACCTCTAGGACTGTACTCACCAAGGGAAGAACTGTCCAGGAACACTGAACCTCTAGGACTGTACGCACCAAGGGAAGAACTGTCCAGGAACACTGAACCTCTAGGACTGTACTCACCAAGGGAAGAACTGTCCAGGGACACTGAACCTCTAGGACTGTACTCACCAAGGGAAGAACTGTCCAGGAACACTGAACCTCTAGGACTGTACACACCAAGGGAAGAACTGTCCAGGGACACTGAACCTCTAGGACCGTACACACCAAGGGAAGAACTGTCCAGGGACACTGAACCTCTAGGACTGTACTCACCAAGGAAGAACTGTCCAGGAACACTGAACCTCTAGGACCGTACACACCAAGGGAAGAACTGTCCAGGAACACTGAACCTCTAGGACTGTACGCACCAAGGGAAGAACTGTCCAGGAACACTGAACCTCTAGGACTGTACGCACCAAGGGAAGAACTGTCCAGGAACACTGAACCTCTAGGACTGTACACACCAAGGGAAGAACTGTCCAGGAACACTGAACCTCTAGGACCGTACACACCAAGGGAAGAACTGTCCAGGAACACTGAACCTCTAGGACTGTACTCACCAAGGGAAGAACTGTCCAGGAATACTGAACCTCTAGGACTGTACGCACCAAGGGAAGAACTGTCCAGGAACACTGAACCTCTAGGACTGTACGCACCAAGGGAAGAACTGTCCAGGAACACTGAACCTCTAGGACTGTACGCACCAAGGGAAGAACTGTCCAGGAACACTGAACCTCTAGGACTGTACTCACCAAGGGAAGAACTGTCCAGGAACACTGAACCTCTAGGACTGTACTCACCAAGGGAAGAACTGTCTAGGAACACTGAACCTCTAGGACTGTACTCACCAAGGGAAGAACTGTCCAGGAAGACTGAACCTCTAGGACTGTACTCACCAAGGGAAGAACTGTCCAGGAACACTGAACCTCTAGGACTGTACTCACCAAGGGAAGAACTGTCCAGGAACACTGAACCTCTAGGACTGTACACACCAAGGGAAGAACTGTCCAGGAACACTGAACCTCTAGGACTGTACACACCAAGGGAAGAACTGTCCAGGAACACTGAACCTCTAGGACTGTACTCACCAAGGGAAGAACTGTCCAGGAACACTGAACCTCTAGGACTGTACTCACCAAGGGAAGAACTGTCCAGGAACACTGAACCTCTAGGACTGTACTCACCAAGGAAGAACTGTCCAGGAATACTGAACCTCTAGGACCGTACACACCAAGGGAAGAACTGTCCAGGAACACTGAACCTCTAGGACTGTACTCACCAAGGGAAGAACTGTCCAGGAACACTGAACCTCTAGGACTGTACGCACCAAGGGAAGAACTGTCCAGGAACACTGAACCTCTAGGACTGTACACACCAAGGGAAGAACTGTCCAGGAACACTGAACCTCTAGGACTGTACACACCAAGGGAAGAACTGTCCAGGAATACTGAACCTCTAGGACCGTACTCACCAAGGGAAGAACTGTCCAGGAACACTGAACCTCTAGGACTGTACGCACCAAGGGAAGAACTGTCCAGGAACACTGAACCTCTAGGACCGTACTCACCAAGGGAAGAACTGTCCAGGAAGACTGAACCTCTAGGACTGTACACACCAAGGGAAGAACTGTCCAGGAACACTGAACCTCTAGGACTGTACACACCAAGGGAAGAACTGTCCAGGAACACTGAACCTCTAGGACTGTACACCAAGGGAAGAACTGTCCAGGAACACTGAACCTCTAGGACTGTACTTATCAAGGAAGAACTGTCCAGGAACACTGAACCTCTAGGACTGTACTCACCAAGGGAAGAACTGTCCAGGAACACTGAACCTCTAGGACTGTACTCACCAAGGGAAGAACTGTCCAGGAACACTGAACCTCTAGGACCGTACACACCAAGGAAGAACTGTCCAGGAACACTGAACCTCTAGGACCGTACACACCAAGGGAAGAACTGTCCAGGAACACTGAACCTCTAGGACCGTACTCACCAAGGGAAGAACTGTCCAGGAATACTGAACCTCTAGGACTGTACTCACCAAGGGAAGAACTGTCCAGGAACACTGAACCTCTAGGACTCTACGCACCAAGGGAAGAACTGTCCAGGAACACTGAACCTCTAGGACTGTACTCACCAAGGGAAGAACTGTCCAGGAACACTGAACCTCTAGGACTGTACTCACCAAGGGAAGAACTGTCCAGGAACACTGAACCTCTAGGACTGTACACACCAAGGGAAGAACTGTCCAGGAACACTGAACCTCTAGGACTGTACTCACCAAGGGAAGAACTGTCTAGGAACACTGAACCTCTAGGACTGTACACACCAAGGGAAGAACTGTCCAGGGACACTGAACCTCTAGGACTGTACACACCAAGGGAAGAACTGTCCAGGAATACTGAACCTCTAGGACCGTACACACCAAGGGAAGAACTGTCCAGGAACACTGAACCTCTAGGACTGTACACACCAAGGGAAGAACTGTCTAGGAACACTGAACCTCTAGGACTGTACACACCAAGGGAAGAACTGTCCAGGGACACTGAACCTCTAGGACTGTACACACCAAGGGAAGAACTGTCCAGGAATACTGAACCTCTAGGACCGTACACACCAAGGGAAGAACTGTCCAGGAACACTGAACCTCTAGGACTGTACGCACCAAGGGAAGAACTGTCCAGGGACACTGAACCTCTAGGACTGTACACACCAAGGGAAGAACTGTCTAGGAACACTGAACCTCTAGGACTGTACTCACCAAGGGAAGAACTGTCCAGGAACACTGAACCTCTAGGACCGTACTCACCAAGGGAAGAACTGTCCAGGAATACTGAACCTCTAGGACTGTACGCACCAAGGGAAGAACTGTCCAGGAATACTGAACCTCTAGGACTGTACGCACCAAGGGAAGAACTGTCCAGGAACACTGAACCTCTAGGACTGTACGCACCAAGGGAAGAACTGTCCAGGAACACTGAACCTCTAGGACTGTACGCACCAAGGGAAGAACTGTCCAGGGACACTGAACCTCTAGGACTGTACTCACCAAGGGAAGAACTGTCCAGGAACACTGAACCTCTAGGACTGTACTCACCAAGGGAAGAACTGTCCAGGAATACTGAACCTCTAGGACTGTACACACCAAGGGAAGAACTGTCCAGGAAGACTGAACCTCTAGGACTGTACTCACCAAGGGAAGAACTGTCCAGGAATACTGAACCTCTAGGACTGTATGCACCAAGGGAAGAACTGTCAGGAACACTGAACCTCTAGGACTGTACTCACCAAGGGAAGAACTGTCCAGGAACACTGAACCTCTAGGACTGTACTCACCAAGGGAAGAACTGTCCAGGAATACTGAACCTCTAGGACTGTACACACCAAGGGAAGAACTGTCCAGTAACACTGAACCTCTAGGACTGTACACACCAAGGGAAGAACTGTCCAGGAACACTGAACCTCTAGGACTGTACTCACCAAGGGAAGAACTGTCCAGGAACACTGAACCTCTAGGACTGTACACACCAAGGGAAGAACTGTCCAGGAACACTGAACCTCTAGGACTGTACTCACCAAGGAAGAACTGTCCAGGAACACTGAACCTCTAGGACTGTACTCACCAAGGGAAGAACTGTCCAGGAAGACTGAACCTCTAGGACCGTACTCACCAAGGGAAGAACTGTCCAGGAACACTGAACCTCTAGGACTGTACTCACCAAGGGAAGAACTGTCCAGGAACACTGAACCTCTAGGACTGTACGCACCAAGGGAAGAACTATCCAGAAATACTGAACCTCTAGGACCGTACTCACCAAGGGAAGAACTGTCCAGGAACACTGAACCTCTAGGACTGTACTCACCAAGGGAAGAACTGTCCAGGAACACTGAACCTCTAGGACTGTACGCACCAAGGGAAGAACTGTCCAGGAACACTGAACCTCTAGGACTGTACACACCAAGGGAAGAACTGTCCAGGAACACTGAACCTCTAGGACCGTACTCACCAAGGGAAGAACTGTCCAGGAACACTGAACCTCTAGGACTGTACTCACCAAGGGAAGAACTGTCCAGGAACACTGAACCTCTAGGACTGTACTCACCAAGGGAAGAACTGTCCAGGAACACTGAACCTCTAGGACCGTACTCACCAAGGGAAGAACTGTCCAGGAACACTGAACCTCTAGGACCCGTACACACCAAGGGAAGAACTGTCCAGGAACACTGAACCTCTAGGACCGTACGCACCAAGGGAAGAACTGTCCAGGAACACTGAACCTCTAGGACCGTACGCACCAAGGGAAGAACTGTCCAGGAACACTGAACCTCTAGGACCGTACACACCAAGGGAAGAACTGTCCAGGGACACTGAACATCTAGGACTGTACACACCAAGGGAAGAACTGTCCAGGAACACTGAACCTCTAGGACTGTACACACCAAGGGAAGAACTATCCAGGAACACTGAACCTCTAGGACTGTACACACCAAGGGAAGAACTGTCCAGGGACACTGAACCTCTAGGACTGTACGCACCAAGGGAAGAACTGTCCAGGGACACTGAACCTCTAGGACCGTACTCACCAAGGGAAGAACTGTCCAGGAACACTGAACCTCTAGGACCGTACTCACCAAGGGAAGAACTGTCCAGGAACACTGAACCTCTAGGACCGTACTCACCAAGGGAAGAACTGTCCAGGAACACTGAACCTCTAGGACTGTACTCACCAAGGGAAGAACTGTCCAGGGACACTGAACATCTAGGACTGTACTCACCAAGGGAAGAACTGTCCAGGGACACTGAACCTCTAGGACTGTACACACCAAGGGAAGAACTGTCCAGGAACACTGAACCTCTAGGACTGTACACACCAAGGGAAGAACTGTCCAGGAACACTGAACCTCTAGGACTGTACTCACCAAGGGAAGAACTGTCCAGGAACACTGAACCTCTAGGACTGTACTCACCAAGGGAAGAACTGTCCAGGAACACTGAACCTCTAGGACTGTACTCACCAAGGGAAGAACTGTCCAGGAATACTGAACCTCTAGGACTGTACGCACCAAGGGAAGAACTGTCCAGGAACACTGAACCTCTAGGACTGTACACACCAAGGGAAGAACTGTCCAGGAAGACTGAACCTCTAGGACTGTACTCACCAAGGGAAGAACTGTCCAGGAACACTGAACCTCTAGGACTGTACGCACCAAGGGAAGAACTGTCCAGGAACACTGAACCTCTAGGACTGTACTCACCAAGGGAAGAACTGTCCAGGAACACTGAACCTCTAGGACTGTACTCACCAAGGGAAGAACTGTCCAGGAACACTGAACCTCTAGGACTGTACTCACCAAGGGAAGAACTGTCCAGGAACACTGAACCTCTAGGACTGTACACACCAAGGGAAGAACTGTCCAGGAACACTGAACCTCTAGGACTGTACGCACCAAAGGGAAGACTGTCCTAGAGGTTCAGTGTTCCTGGACAGTTCTTCCCTTGGTGTGTACAGTCCTAGAGGTTCAGTGTTCCTGGACAGTTCTTCCCTTGGTGAGTACAGTCCTAGAGGTTCAGTGTTCCTGGACAGTTCTTCCCTTGGTGAGTACAGTCCTAGAGGTTCAGTGTTCCTGGACAGTTCTTCCCTTGGTGAGTACAGTCCTAGAGGTTCAGTGTTCCTGGACAGTTCTTCCCTTGGTGCGTACAGTCCTAGAGGTTCAGTGTTCCTGGACAGTTCTTCCCTTGGTGAGTACAGTCCTAGAGGTTCAGTCTTCCTGGACAGTTCTTCCCTTGGTGTGTACAGTCCTAGAGGTTCAGTGTTCCTGGACAGTTCTTCCCTTGGTGCGTACAGTCCTAGAGGTTCAGTATTCCTGGACAGTTCTTCCCTTGGTGAGTACAGTCCTAGAGGTTCAGTGTTCCTGGACAGTTCTTCCCTTGGTGAGTACAGTCCTAGAGGTTCAGTGTTCCTGGACAGTTCTTCCCTTGGTGAGTACAGTCCTAGAGGTTCAGTGTTCCTGGACAGTTCTTCCCTTGGTGTGTACAGTCCTAGAGGTTCAGTGTTCCTGGACAGTTCTTCCCTTGGTGTGTACAGTCCTAGAGGTTCAGTGTCCCTGGACAGTTCTTCCCTTGGTGAGTACAGTCCTAGATGTTCAGTGTCCCTGGACAGTTCTTCCCTTGGTGAGTACAGTCCTAGAGGTTCAGTGTTCCTGGACAGTTCTTCCCTTGGTGAGTACGGTCCTAGAGGTTCAGTGTTCCTGGACAGTTCTTCCCTTGGTGAGTACGGTCCTAGAGGTTCAGTGTTCCTGGACAGTTCTTCCCTTGGTGAGTACGGTCCTAGAGGTTCAGTGTCCCTGGACAGTTCTTCCCTTGGTGCGTACAGTCCTAGAGGTTCAGTGTCCCTGGACAGTTCTTCCCTTGGTGTGTACAGTCCTAGAGGTTCAGTGTTCCTGGATAGTTCTTCCCTTGGTGTGTACAGTCCTAGAGGTTCAGTGTTCCTGGACAGTTCTTCCCTTGGTGTGTACAGTCCTAGATGTTCAGTGTCCCTGGACAGTTCTTCCCTTGGTGTGTACGGTCCTAGAGGTTCAGTGTTCCTGGACAGTTCTTCCCTTGGTGCGTACGGTCCTAGAGGTTCAGTGTTCCTGGACAGTTCTTCCCTTGGTGCGTACGGTCCTAGAGGTTCAGTGTTCCTGGACAGTTCTTCCCTTGGTGTGTACGGTCCTAGAGGTTCAGTGTTCCTGGACAGTTCTTCCCTTGGTGAGTACGGTCCTAGAGGTTCAGTGTTCCTGGACAGTTCTTCCCTTGGTGAGTACAGTCCTAGAGGTTCAGTGTTCCTGGACAGTTCTTCCCTTGGTGAGTACAGTCCTAGAGGTTCAGTGTTCCTGGACAGTTCTTCCCTTGGTGAGTACGGTCCTAGAGGTTCAGTGTTCCTGGACAGTTCTTCCCTTGGTGTGTACAGTCCTAGAGGTTCAGTGTTCCTGGACAGTTCTTCCCTTGGTGCGTACAGTCCTAGAGGTTCAGTGTTCCTGGACAGTTCTTCCCTTGGTGAGTACAGTCCTAGAGGTTCAGTGTTCCTGGACAGTTCTTCCCTTGGTGAGTACGGTCCTAGAGGTTCAGTATTTCTGGATAGTTCTTCCCTTGGTGCGTACAGTCCTAGAGGTTCAGTGTTCCTGGACAGTTCTTCCCTTGGTGAGTACAGTCCTAGAGGTCAGTGTTCCTGGACAGTTCTTCCCTTGGTGAGTACGGTCCTAGAGGTTCAGTCTTCCTGGACAGTTCTTCCCTTGGTGAGTACAGTCCTAGAGGTTCAGTGTTCCTGGACAGTTCTTCCCTTGGTGAGTACAGTCCTAGAGGTTCAGTGTTCCTGGACAGTTCTTCCCTTGGTGTGTACAGTCCTAGAGGTTCAGTGTTCCTGGACAGTTCTTCCCTTGGTGAGTACAGTCCTAGAGGTTCAGTGTTCCTGGACAGTTCTTCCCTTGGTGTGTACAGTCCTAGAGGTTCAGTGTTACTGGACAGTTCTTCCCTTGGTGTGTACAGTCCTAGAGGTTCAGTATTCCTGGACAGTTCTTCCCTTGGTGAGTACAGTCCTAGAGGTTCAGTGTTCCTGGACAGTTCTTCCCTTGGTGAGTACAGTCCTAGAGGTTCAGTGTTCCTGGACAGTTCTTCCCTTGGTGCATACAGTCCTAGAGGTTCAGTATTCCTGGACAGTTCTTCCCTTGGTGAGTACAGTCCTAGAGGTTCAGTCTTCCTGGACAGTTCTTCCCTTGGTGTGTACAGTCCTAGAGGTTCAGTATTCCTGGACAGTTCTTCCCTTGGTGAGTACAGTCCTAGAGGTTCAGTGTTCCTGGACAGTTCTTCCCTTGGTGAGTACAGTCCTAGAGGTTCAGTGTCCCTGGACAGTTCTTCCTTGGTGCGTACAGTCCTAGAGGTTCAGTGTTCCTGGACAGTTCTTCCCTTGGTGCGTACAGTCCTAGAGGTTCAGTGTTCCTGGACAGTTCTTCCTTGGTGGCGTACAGTCCTAGAGGTTCAGTATTCCTGGACAGTTCTTCCCTTGGTGCGTACAGTCCTAGAGGTTCAGTATTCCTGGACAGTTCTTCCCTTGGTGAGTACGGTCCTAGAGGTTCAGTGTTCCTGGACAGTTCTTCCCTTGGTGAGTACAGTCCTAGAGGTTCAGTGTTCCTAGACAGTTCTTCCCTTGGTGTGTACAGTCCTAGAGGTTCAGTGTCCCTGGACAGTTCTTCCCTTGGTGCGTACAGTCCTAGAGGTTCAGTGTTCCTGGACAGTTCTTCCCTTGGTGTGTACGGTCCTAGAGGTTCAGTATTCCTGGACAGTTCTTCCCTTGGTGTGTACAGTCCTAGAGGTTCAGTGTCCCTGGACAGTTCTTCCCTTGGTGTGTACAGTCCTAGAGGTTCAGTGTTCCTAGACAGTTCTTCCCTTGGTGTGTACAGTCCTAGAGGTTCAGTGTTCCTGGACAGTTCTTCCCTTGGTGTGTACGGTCCTAGAGGTTCAGTATTCCTGGACAGTTCTTCCCTTGGTGTGTACAGTCCTAGAGGTTCAGTGTCCCTGGACAGTTCTTCCCTTGGTGTGTACAGTCCTAGAGGTTCAGTGTTCCTAGACAGTTCTTCCCTTGGTGAGTACAGTCCTAGAGGTTCAGTGTTCCTGGACAGTTCTTCCCTTGGTGTGTACAGTCCTAGAGGTTCAGTGTTCCTGGACAGTTCTTCCCTTGGTGAGTACAGTCCTAGAGGTTCAGTGTTCCTGGACAGTTCTTCCTTGGTGAGTACAGTCCTAGAGGTTCAGTGTTCCTGGACAGTTCTTCCCTTGGTGCGTAGAGTCCTAGAGGTTCAGTGTTCCTGGACAGTTCTTCCCTTGGTGAGTACAGTCCTAGAGGTTCAGTATTCCTGGACAGTTCTTCCCTTGGTGAGTACGGTCCTAGAGGTTCAGTGTTCCTGGACAGTTCTTCCCTTGGTGTGTACGGTCCTAGAGGTTCAGTGTTCCTGGACAGTTCTTCCCTTGGTGTGTACGGTCCTAGAGGTTCAGTGTTCCTGGACAGTTCTTCCCTTGGTGAGTACAGTCCTAGAGGTTCAGTGTTCCTGGACAGTTCTTCCCTTGGTGAGTACAGTCCTAGAGGTTCAGTGTTCCTGGACAGTTCTTCCCTTGATAAGTACAGTCCTAGAGGTTCAGTGTTCCTGGACAGTTCTTCCCTTGGTGAGTACAGTCCTAGAGGTTCAGTGTTCCTGGACAGTTCTTCCCTTGGTGTGTACAGTCCTAGAGGTTCAGTGTTCCTGGACAGTTCTTCCCTTGGTGTGTACAGTCCTAGAGGTTCAGTCTTCCTGGACAGTTCTTCCCTTGGTGAGTACGGTCCTAGAGGTTCAGTGTTCCTGGACAGTTCTTCCCTTGGTGCGTACAGTCCTAGAGGTTCAGTGTTCCTGGACAGTTCTTCCCTTGGTGAGTACGGTCCTAGAGGTTCAGTATTCCTGGACAGTTCTTCCCTTGGTGTGTACAGTCCTAGAGGTTCAGTGTTCCTGGACAGTTCTTCCCTTGGTGTGTACAGTCCTAGAGGTTCAGTGTTCCTGGACAGTTCTTCCCTTGGTGCGTACAGTCCTAGAGGTTCAGTGTTCCTGGACAGTTCTTCCCTTGGTGAGTACAGTCCTAGAGGTTCAGTGTTCCTGGACAGTTCTTCCCTTGGTGTGTACGGTCCTAGAGGTTCAGTATTCCTGGACAGTTCTTCCCTTGGTGAGTACAGTCCTAGAGGTTCAGTGTTCCTGGACAGTTCTTCCCTTGGTGAGTACAGTCCTAGAGGTTCAGTGTTCCTGGACAGTTCTTCCCTTGGTGAGTACAGTCCTAGAGGTTCAGTGTTCCTGGACAGTTCTTCCCTTGGTGTGTACAGTCCTAGAGGTTCAGTGTTCCTGGACAGTTCTTCCCTTGGTGTGTACAGTCCTAGAGGTTCAGTGTTCCTGGACAGTTCTTCCCTTGGTGAGTACAGTCCTAGAGGTTCAGTGTTCCTGGACAGTTCTTCCCTTGGTGAGTACAGTCCTAGAGGTTCAGTCTTCCTGGACAGTTCTTCCCTTGGTGAGTACAGTCCTAGAGGTTCAGTGTTCCTAGACAGTTCTTCCCTTGGTGAGTACAGTCCTAGAGGTTCAGTGTTCCTGGACAGTTCTTCCCTTGGTGAGTACAGTCCTAGAGGTTCAGTGTTCCTGGACAGTTCTTCCCTTGGTGCGTACAGTCCTAGAGGTTCAGTGTTCCTGGACAGTTCTTCCCTTGGTGCGTACAGTCCTAGAGGTTCAGTGTTCCTGGACAGTTCTTCCCTTGGTGCGTACAGTCCTAGAGGTTCAGTATTCCTGGACAGTTCTTCCCTTGGTGAGTACAGTCCTAGAGGTTCAGTGTTCCTGGACAGTTCTTCCCTTGGTGTGTACGGTCCTAGAGGTTCAGTGTTCCTGGACAGTTCTTCCCTTGGTGTGTACAGTCCTAGAGGTTCAGTGTTCCTGGACAGTTCTTCCCTTGGTGCGTACAGTCCTAGAGGTTCAGTGTTCCTGGACAGTTCTTCCCTTGGTGCGTACAGTCCTAGAGGTTCAGTGTTCCTGGACAGTTCTTCCCTTGGTGTGTACGGTCCTAGAGGTTCAGTGTTCCTGGACAGTTCTTCCCTTGGTGAGTACAGTCCTAGAGGTTCAGTGTCCCTGGACAGTTCTTCCCTTGGTGTGTACGGTCCTAGAGGTTCAGTGTCCCTGGACAGTTCTTCCCTTGGTGTGTACAGTCCTAGAGGTTCAGTGTTCCTGGACAGTTCTTCCCTTGGTGAGTACAGTCCTAGAGGTTCAGTGTCCCTGGACAGTTCTTCCCTTGGTGAGTACAGTCCTAGAGGTTCAGTGTTCCTGGACAGTTCTTCCCTTGGTGCGTACAGTCCTAGAGGTTCAGTGTTCCTGGACAGTTCTTCCCTTGGTGAGTACAGTCCTAGAGGTTCAGTATTCCTGGACAGTTCTTCCCTTGGTGCGTACAGTCCTAGAGGTTCAGTGTTCCTGGACAGTTCTTCCCTTGGTGCGTACAGTCCTAGAGGTTCAGTGTTCCTGGACAGTTCTTCCCTTGGTGAGTACAGTCCTAGAGGTTCAGTGTTCCTGGACAGTTCTTCCCTTGGTGCGTACAGTCCTAGAGGTTCAGTGTTCCTGGACAGTTCTTCCCTTGGTGAGTACAGTCCTAGAGGTTCAGTGTTCCTGGACAGTTCTTCCCTTGGTGAGTACAGTCCTAGAGGTTCATTGTTCCTGGACAGTTCTTCCCTTGGTGACTACAGTCCTAGAGGTTCAGTGTTCCTGGACAGTTCTTCCCTTGGTGTGTACAGTCCTAGAGGTTTAGTGTTCCTGGACAGTTCTTCCCTTGGTGAGTACAGTCCTAGAGGTTCAGTGTTCCTGGACAGTTCTTCCCTTGGTGCGTACAGTCCTAGAGGTTCAGTGTTCCTGGACAGTTCTTCCCTTGGTGAGTACAGTCCTAGAGGTTCAGTGTTCCTGGACAGTTCTTCCCTTGGTGAGTACAGTCCTAGAGGTTCATTGTTCCTGGACAATTCTTCCCTTGGTGAGTACAGTCCTAGAGGTTCAGTGTTCCTGGACAGTTCTTCCCTTGGTGAGTACAGTCCTAGAGGTTCAGTCTTCCTGGACAGTTCTTCCCTTGGTGAGTACAGTCCTAGAGGTTCAGTGTTCCTGGACAGTTCTTCCCTTGGTGAGTACAGTCCTAGAGGTTCAGTGTTCCTGGACAGTTCTTCCCTTGGTGAGTACAGTCCTAGAGGTTCAGTGTTCCTGGACAGTTCTTCCCTTGGTGAGTACAGTCCTAGAGGTTCAGTATTCTGGACAGTTCTTCCCTTGGTGAGTACAGTCCTAGAGGTTCAGTATTCCTGGACAGTTCTTCCCTTGGTGAGTACGGTCCTAGAGGTTCAGTGTTCCTGGACAGTTCTTCCCTTGGTGTGTACGGTCCTAGAGGTTCAGTGTTCCTGGACAGTTCTTCCCTTGGTGCGTACAGTCCTAGAGGTTCAGTATTCCTGGACAGTTCTTCCCTTGGTGAGTACAGTCCTAGAGGTTCAGTGTTCCTGGATAGTTCTTCCCTTGGTGCGTACAGTCCTAGAGGTTCAGTGTCCCTGGACAGTTCTTCCCTTGGTGTGTACAGTCCTAGAGGTTCAGTGTTCCTGGATAGTTCTTCCCTTGGTGTGTACAGTCCTAGAGGTCAGTGTTCCTGGACAGTTCTTCCCTTGGTGAGTACAGTCCTAGAGGTTCAGTGTCCCTGGACAGTTCTTCCCTTGGTGAGTACAGTCCTAGAGGTTCAGTGTCCCTGGACAGTTCTTCCCTTGGTGAGTACAGTCCTAGAGGTTCAGTGTCCCTGGACAGTTCTTCCCTTGGTGAGTACAGTCCTAGAGGTTCAGTGTCCTGGACAGTTCTTCCCTTGGTGAGTACAGTCCTAGAGGTTCAGTGTTCCTGGACAGTTCTTCCCTTGGTGCGTACAGTCCTAGAGGTTCAGTGTTCCTGGACAGTTCTTCCCTTGGTGAGTACAGTCCTAGAGGTTCAGTGTTCCTGGACAGTTCTTCCCTTGGTGTGTACAGTCCTAGAGGTTCAGTGTTCCTGGACAGTTCTTCCTTGGTGTGTACAGTCCTAGAGGTTCAGTGTTCCTGGACAGTTCTTCCCTTGGTGAGTACAGTCCTAGAGGTTCAGTATTCCTGGACAGTTCTTCCCTTGGTGAGTACGGTCCTAGAGGTTCAGTGTTCCTGGACAGTTCTTCCCTTGGTGCGTACAGTCCTAGAGGTTCAGTGTTCCTGGACAGTTCTTCCCTTGGTGAGTACAGTCCTAGAGGTTCAGTATTCCTGGACAGTTCTTCCCTTGGTGTGTACGGTCCTAGAGGTTCAGTATTCCTGGACAGTTCTTCCCTTGGTGAGTACAGTCCTAGAGGTTCAGTGTTCCTGGACAGTTCTTCCCTTGGTGCGTACAGTCCTAGAGGTTCAGTGTTCCTGGACAGTTCTTCCCTTGGTGAGTACAGTCCTAGAGGTTCAGTGTTCCTGGACAGTTCTTCCCTTGGTGAGTACAGTCCTAGAGGTTCAGTGTTCCTGGACAGTTCTTCCCTTGGTGAGTACAGTCCTAGAGGTTCAGTGTTCCTGGACAGTTCTTCCCTTGGTGAGTACAGTCCTAGAGGTTCAGTGTTCCTGGACAGTTCTTCCCTTGGTGTGTACAGTCCTAGAGGTTCAGTGTCCCTGGACAGTTCTTCCCTTGGTGAGTACAGTCCTAGAGGTTCAGTGTCCCTGGACAGTTCTTCCCTTGGTGAGTACAGTCCTAGAGGTTCAGTGTTCCTGGACAGTTCTTCCCTTGGTGTGTACAGTCCTAGAGGTTCAGTGTTCCTGGACAGTTCTTCCCTTGGTGAGTACAGTCCTAGAGGTTCAGTGTCCCTGGACAGTTCTTCCCTTGGTGAGTACAGTCCTAGAGGTTCAGTATTCCTGGACAGTTCTTCCCTTGGTGAGTACAGTCCTAGAGGTTCAGTGTCCCTGGACAGTTCTTCCCTTGGTGTGTACAGTCCTAGAGGTTCAGTCTTCCTGGACAGTTCTTCCCTTGGTGTGTACAGTCCTAGAGGTTCAGTGTTCCTGGACAGTTCTTCCCTTGGTGACTACGGTCCTAGAGGTTCAGTGTCCCTGGACAGTTCTTCCCTTGGTGCGTACAGTCCTAGAGGTTCAGTGTTCCTGGACAGTTCTTCCCTTGGTGAGTACAGTCCTAGAGGTTCAGTGTTCCTGGACAGTTCTTCCCTTGGTGACTACGGTCCTAGAGGTTCAGTGTCCCTGGACAGTTCTTCCCTTGGTGAGTACAGTCCTAGAGGTTCAGTGTTCCTGGACAGTTCTTCCCTTGGTGTGTACAGTCCTAGAGGTTCAGTGTTCCTGGACAGTTCTTCCCTTGGTGCGTACAGTCCTAGAGGTTCAGTGTTCCTGGACAGTTCTTCCCTTGGTGAGTACAGTCCTAGAGGTTCAGTGTCCCTGGACAGTTCTTCCCTTGGTGTGTACAGTCCTAGAGGTTCAGTGTTACTGGACAGTTCTTCCCTTGGTGCGTACAGTCCTAGAGGTTCAGTGTTCCTGGACAGTTCTTCCCTTGGTGCGTACAGTCCTAGAGGTTCAGTGTTCCTGGACAGTTCTTCCCTTGGTGAGTACAGTCCTAGAGGTTCAGTGTTCCTGGACAGTTCTTCCCTTGGTGTGTACAGTCCTAGAGGTTCAGTATTCCTGGACAGTTCTTCCCTTGGTGAGTACAGTCCTAGAGGTTCAGTATTCCTGGACAGTTCTTCCCTTGGTGAGTACGGTCCTAGAGGTTCAGTGTTCCTGGACAGTTCTTCCCTTGGTGAGTACAGTCCTAGAGGTTCAGTATTCCTGGACAGTTCTTCCCTTGGTGTGTACAGTCCTAGAGGTTCAGTGTTCCTGGACAGTTCTTCCCTTGGTGTGTACAGTCCTAGAGGTTCAGTGTTCCTGGACAGTTCTTCCCTTGGTGTGTACAGTCCTAGAGGTTCAGTGTTCCTGGACAGTTCTTCCCTTGGTGAGTACGGTCCTAGAGGTTCAGTGTTCCTGGACAGTTCTTCCCTTGGTGCGTACAGTCCTAGAGGTTCAGTGTTCCTGGACAGTTCTTCCCTTGGTGTGTACAGTCCTAGAGGTTCAGTGTTCCTGGACAGTTCTTCCCTTGATGAGTACAGTCCTAGAGGTTCAGTGTTCCTGGACAGTTCTTCCCTTGGTGAGTACAGTCCTAGAGGTTCAGTGTTCCTGGACAGTTCTTCCCTTGGTGAGTACAGTCCTAGAGGTTCAGTATTCCTGGACAGTTCTTCCCTTGGTGTGTACAGTCCTAGAGGTTCAGTGTTCCTGGACAGTTCTTCCCTTGGTGTGTACGGTCCTAGAGGTTCAGTATTCCTGGACAGTTCTTCCCTTGGTGCGTACAGTCCTAGAGGTTCAGTGTTCCTGGACAGTTCTTCCCTTGGTGTGTACGGTCCTAGAGGTTCAGTATTCCTGGACAGTTCTTCCCTTGGTGTGTACGGTCCTAGAGGTTCAGTGTTCCTGGACAGTTCTTCCCTTGGTGTGTACGGTCCTAGAGGTTCAGTGTTCCTGGACAGTTCTTCCCTTGGTGTGTACAGTCCTAGAGGTTCAGTGTTCCTGGACAGTTCTTCCCTTGGTGCGTACAGTCCTAGAGGTTCAGTGTTCCTGGACAGTTCTTCCCTTGGTGAGTACAGTCCTAGAGGTTCAGTGTTCCTGGACAGTTCTTCCCTTGGTGTGTACAGTCCTAGAAGTTCAGTGTTCCTGGACAGTTCTTCCCTTGGTGAGTACGGTCCTAGAGGTTCAGTATTCCTGGACAGTTCTTCCCTTGGTGAGTACAGTCCTAGAGGTTCAGTGTTCCTGGACAGTTCTTCCCTTGGTGCGTACAGTCCTAGAGGTTCAGTGTTCCTGGACAGTTCTTCCCTTGGTGTGTACAGTCCTAGAGGTTCAGTGTTCCTGGACAGTTCTTCCCTTGGTGAGTACAGTCCTAGAGGTTCAGTGTTCCTGGACAGTTCTTCCCTTGGTGCGTACAGTCCTAGAGGTTCAGTATTCCTGGATAGTTCTTCCCTTGGTGTGTACAGTCCTAGAGGTTCAGTGTTCCTGGACAGTTCTTCCCTTGGTGAGTACAGTCCTAGAGGTTCAGTGTTCCTGGACAGTTCTTCCCTTGGTGAGTACGGTCCTAGAGGTTCAGTATTCCTGGACAGTTCTTCCCTTGGTGCGTACAGTCCTAGAGGTTCAGTATTTCTGGACAGTTCTTCCCTTGGTGAGTACAGTCCTAGAGGTTCAGTATTTCTGGACAGTTCTTCCCTTGGTGAGTACAGTACTAGAGGTTCAGTGTTCCTGGACAGTTCTTCCCTTGGTGAGTACAGTCCTAGAGGTTCAGTGTTCCTGGACAATTCTTCCCTTGATGAGTACAGTCCTAGAGGTTCAGTGTTCCTGGACAGTTCTTCCCTTGGTGCGTACGGTCCTAGAGGTTCAGTGTTCCTGGACAGTTCTTCCCTTGGTGCGTACAGTCCTAGAGGTTCAGTGTTCCTGGACAGTTCTTCCCTTGGTGCGTACGGTCCTAGAGGTTCAGTGTTCCTGGACAGTTCTTCCCTTGGTGCGTACAGTCCTAGAGGTTCAGTGTTCCTGGACAGTTCTTCCCTTGGTGTGTACAGTCCTAGAGGTTCAGTGTTCCTGGACAGTTCTTCCCTTGGTGAGTACAGTCCTAGAGGTTCAGTGTTCCTGGACAGTTCTTCCCTTGGTGTGTACGGTCCTAGAGGTTCAGTATTCCTGGACAGTTCTTCCCTTGGTGCGTACAGTCCTAGAGGTTCAGTGTTCCTGGACAGTTCTTCCCTTGGTGAGTACGGTCCTAGAGGTTCAGTATTCCTGGACAGTTCTTCCCTTGGTGTGTACAGTCCTAGAGGTTCAGTGTCCCTGGACAGTTCTTCCCTTGGTGTGTACAGTCCTAGAGGTTCAGTGTTCCTGGACAGTTCTTCCCTTGGTGAGTACGGTCCTAGAGGTTCAGTATTCCTGGACAGTTCTTCCCTTGGTGAGTACAGTCCTAGAGGTTCAGTGTTCCTGGACAGTTCTTCCCTTGGTGAGTACAGTCCTAGAGGTTCAGTGTCCCTGGACAGTTCTTCCCTTGGTGTGTACAGTCCTAGAGGTTCAGTGTTCCTGGACAGTTCTTCCCTTGGTGAGTACAGTCCTAGAGGTTCAGTATTCCTGGACAGTTCTTCCCTTGGTGAGTACAGTCCTAGAGGTTCAGTGTTCCTGGACAGTTCTTCCCTTGGTGAGTACAGTCCTAGAGGTTCAGTGTTCCTGGACAGTTCTTCCCTTGGTGAGTACAGTCCTAGAGGTTCAGTGTTCCTGGACAATTCTTCCCTTGGTGCGTACAGTCCTAGAGGTTCAGTGTTCCTGGACAGTTCTTCCCTTGGTGAGTACAGTCCTAGAGGTTCAGTGTTCCTGAACAGTTCTTCCCTTGGTGAGTACGGTCCTAGAGGTTCAGTGTTCCTGGACAGTTCTTCCCTTGGTGAGTACGGTCCTAGAGGTTCAGTGTTCCTGGACAGTTCTTCCCTTGGTGTGTACAGTCCTAGAGGTTCAGTGTTCCTGGACAGTTCTTCCCTTGGTGTGTACAGTCCTAGAGGTTCAGTATTCCTGGACAGTTCTTCCCTTGGTGCGTACGGTCCTAGAGGTTCAGTGTTCCTGGACAGTTCTTCCCTTGGTGTGTACAATCCTAGAGGTTCAGTGTTCCTGGACAGTTCTTCCCTTGGTGAGTACAGTCCTAGAGGTTCAGTGCTCCTGGACAGTTCTTCCCTTGGTGAGTACAGTCCTAGAGGTTCAGTGTTCCTGGACAGTTCTTCCCTTGGTGTGTACAGTCCTAGAGGTTCAGTGTTCCTGGACAGTTCTTCCCTTGGTGAGTACAGTCCTAGAGGTTCAGTGTTCCTGGACAGTTCTTCCCTTGGTGAGTACAGTCCTAGAGGTTCAGTGTCCCTGGACAGTTCTTCCCTTGGTGAGTACAGTCCTAGAGGTTCAGTGTTCCTGGACAGTTCTTCCCTTGGTGAGTACAGTCCTAGAGGTTCAGTGTTCCTGGACAGTTCTTCCCTTGGTGAGTACGGTCCTAGAGGTTCAGTGTTCCTGGACAGTTCTTCCCTTGGTGAGTACAGTCCTAGAGGTTCAGTGTTCCTGGACAGTTCTTCCCTTGGTGAGTACAGTCCTAGAGGTTCAGTGTTCCTGGACAGTTCTTCCCTTGGTGAGTACGGTCCTAGAGGTTCAGTGTTCCTGGACAGTTCTTCCCTTGGTGAGTACAGTCCTAGAGGTTCAGTGTTCCTGGACTGTTCTTCCCTTGGTGCGTACAGTCCTAGAGGTTCAGTGTTCCTGGACAGTTCTTCCCTTGGTGAGTACAGTCCTAGAGGTTCAGTGTTCCTGGACAATTCTTCCCTTGGTGCGTACGGTCCTAGAGGTTCAGTATTCCTGGACAGTTCTTCCCTTGGTGAGTACAGTCCTAGAGGTTCAGTGTTCCTGGACAGTTCTTCCCTTGGTGAGTACGGTCCTAGAGGTTCAGTGTTCCTGGACAGTTCTTCCCTTGGTGAGTACGGTCCTAGAGGTTCAGTGTCCCTGGACAGTTCTTCCCTTGGTGTGTACAGTCCTAGAGGTTCAGTGTCCCTGGACAGTTCTTCCCTTGGTGAGTACAGTCCTAGAGGTTCAGTGTTCCTGGACAGTTCTTCCCTTGATGCGTACAGTCCTAGAGGTTCAGTGTTCCTGGACAGTTCTTCCCTTGGTGTGTACAGTCCTAGAGGTTCAGTGTTCCTGGACAGTTCTTCCCTTGGTGTGTACAGTCCTAGAGGTTCAGTGTTCCTGGACAGTTCTTTCCTTGGTGAGTACAGTCCTAGAGGTTCAGTGTTCCTGGACAGTTCTTCCCTTGGTGTGTACAGTCCTAGAGGTTCAGTGTTCCTGGACAGTTCTTCCCTTGGTGTGTACAGTCCTAGAGGTTCAGTGTTCCTGGACAGTTCTTCCCTTGGTGAGTACAGTCCTAGAGGTTCAGTGTTCCTGGACAGTTCTTCCCTTGGTGAGTACAGTCCTAGAGGTTCAGTGTTCCTGGACAGTTCTTCCCTTGGTGTGTACAGTCCTAGAGGTTCAGTGTTACTGGACAGTTCTTCCCTTGGTGAGTACAGTCCTAGAGGTTCAGTATTCCTGGACAGTTCTTCCCTTGGTGAGTACAGTCCGAGAGGTTCAGTGTTCCTGGACAGTTCTTCCCTTGGTGCGTACAGTCCTAGAGGTTCAGTGTTCCTGGACAGTTCTTCCCTTGGTGCGTACGGTCCTAGAGGTTCAGTATTCCTGGACAGTTCTTCCCTTGGTGTGTACAGTCCTAGAGGTTCAGTGTTCCTGGACAGTTCTTCCCTTGGTGCGTACAGTCCTAGAGGTTCAGTGTTCCTGGGCAGTTCTTCCCTTGGTGAGTACAGTCCTAGATGTTCAGTGTTCCTGGACAGTTCTTCCCTTGGTGAGTACAGTCCTAGAGGTTCAGTGTTCCTGGACAGTTCTTCCCTTGGTGCGTACAGTCCTAGAGGTTCAGTGTTCCTGGACAATTCTTCCCTTGGTGAGTACGGTCCTAGAGGTTCAGTGTTCCTGGACAGTTCTTCCCTTGGTGAGTACAGTCCTAGAGGTTCAGTGTTCCTGGACAGTTCTTCCCTTGGTGCGTACAGTCCTAGAGGTTCAGTGTTCCTGGACAGTTCTTCCCTTGGTGAGTACGGTCCTAGAGGTTCAGTGTTCCTGGACAGTTCTTCCCTTGGTGAGTACAGTCCTAGAGGTTCAGTGTTCCTGGACAGTTCTTCCCTTGGTGTGTACAGTCCTAGAGGTTCAGTGTTCCTGGACAGTTCTTCCCTTGGTGAGTACGGTCCTAGAGGTTCAGTGTTCCTGGACAGTTCTTCCCTTGGTGAGTACAGTCCTAGAGGTTCAGTGTTCCTGGACAGTTCTTCCCTTGGTGTGTACAGTCCTAGAGGTTCAGTGTTCCTGGACAATTCTTCCCTTGGTGCGTACGGTCCTAGAGGTTCAGTATTCCTGGACAGTTCTTCCCTTGGTGAGTACAGTCCTAGAGGTTCAGTGTTCCTGGACAGTTCTTCCCTTGGTGAGTACGGTCCTAGAGGTTCAGTGTTCCTGGACAGTTCTTCCCTTGGTGAGTACGGTCCTAGAGGTTCAGTGTCCCTGGACAGTTCTTCCCTTGGTGCGTACAGTCCTAGAGGTTCAGTGTTCCTGGACAGTTCTTCCCTTGGTGAGTACGGTCCTAGAGGTTCAGTGTTCCTGGACAGTTCTTCCCTTGGTGAGTACGGTCCTAGAGGTTCAGTGTTCCTGGACAGTTCTTCCCTTGGTGTGTACAGTCCTAGAGGTTCAGTGTTCCTGGACAGTTCTTCCCTTGGTGCGTACAGTCCTAGAGGTTCAGTGTTCCTGGACAGTTCTTCCCTTGGTGCGTACAGTCCTAGAGGTTCAGTGTTCCTGGACAGTTCTTCCCTTGGTGCGTACGGTCCTAGAGGTTCAGTGTTCCTGGACAGTTCTTCCCTTGGTGCGTACAGTCCTAGAGGTTCAGTGTTCCTGGACAGTTCTTCCCTTGGTGACTACGGTCCTAGAGGTTCAGTGTCCCTGGACAGTTCTTCCCTTGGTGAGTACAGTCCTAGAGGTTCAGTGTTCCTGGACAGTTCTTCCCTTGGTGAGTACAGTCCTAGAGGTTCAGTGTTCCTGGACAGTTCTTCCCTTGGTGTGTACAGTCCTAGAGGTTCAGTGTTCCTGGACAGTTCTTCCATTGGTGCGTACAGTCCTAGAGGTTCAGTGTTCCTGGACAATTCTTCCCTTGGTGAGTACAGTCCTAGAGGTTCAGTGTTCCTGGACAGTTCTTCCCTTGGTGAGTACAGTCCTAGAGGTTCAGTGTTCCTGGACAGTTCTTCCCTTGGTGCGTACAGTCCTAGAGGTTCAGTGTTCCTGGACAGTTCTTCCCTTGGTGTGTACAGTCCTAGAGGTTCAGTGTTCCTGGACAGTTCTTCCCTTGGTGCGTACAGTCCTAGAGGTTCAGTGTTCCTGGACAGTTCTTCCCTTGGTGAGTACAGTCCTAGAGGTTCAGTGTTCCTGGACAGTTCTTCCCTTGGTGAGTACAGTCCTAGAGGTTCAGTGTTCCTGGACAGTTCTTCCCTTGGTGCGTACAGTCCTAGAGGTTCAGTGTTCCTGGACAGTTCTTCCCTTGGTGCGTACAGTCCTAGAGGTTCAGTGTTCCTGGACAGTTCTTCCCTTGGTGCGTACAGTCCTAGAGGTTCAGTGTTCCTGGACAGTTCTTCCCTTGGTGCGTACAGTCCTAGAGGTTCAGTGTTCCTGGACAGTTCTTCCCTTGGTGTGTACAGTCCTAGAGGTTCAGTGTTCCTGGACAATTCTTCCCTTGGTGAGTACAGTCCTAGAGGTTCAGTATTCCTGGACAGTTCTTCCCTTGGTGCGTACAGTCCTAGAGGTTCAGTGTTCCTGGACAGTTCTTCCCTTGGTGTGTACGGTCCTAGAGGTTCAGTGTTCCTGGACAGTTCTTCCCTTGGTGTGTACAGTCCTAGAGGTTCAGTGTTCCTGGACAGTTCTTCCCTTGGTGCGTACAGTCCTAGAGGTTCAGTGTTCCTGGACAGTTCTTCCCTTGGTGAGTATAGTCCTAGAGGTTCAGTGTTCCTGGACAGTTCTTCCCTTGGTGAGTACAGTCCTAGAGGTTCAGTATTCCCGGACAGTTCTTCCCTTGGTGCGTACGGTCCTAGAGGTTCAGTGTTCCTGGACAGTTCTTCCCTTGGTGTGTACGGTCCTAGAGGTTCAGTGTTCCTGGACAGTTCTTCCCTTGGTGTGTACAGTCCTAGAGGTTCAGTGTTCCTGGACAGTTCTTCCCTTGGTATGTACGGTTCTAGAGGTTCAGTGTTCCTGGACAGTTCTTCCCTTGGTATGTACGGTTCTAGAGGTTCAGTGTTCCTGGACAGTTCTTCCCTTGGTGTGTACAGTCCTAGAGGTTCAGTGTTCCTGGACAGTTCTTCCCTTGGTGCGTACAGTCCTAGAGGTTCAGTGTTCCTGGACAGTTCTTCCCTTGGTGCGTACAGTCCTAGAGGTTCAGTGTTCCTGGACAGTTCTTCCCTTGGTGTGTACGGTTCTAGAGGTTCAGTGTTCCTGGACAGTTCTTCCCTTGGTGAGTACAGTCCTAGAGGTTCAGTGTTCCTGGACAGTTCTTCCCTTGGTGTGTACAGTCCTAGAGGTTCAGTGCACACTTGGTCTGAATCATGTGACTTGTCACCTCCTACATCCTTTGGGGTCAGTTACATATACATTTTCAGATGAGAACCCTGTGCCGAGCATATACTATATCACTAGTAAATATGGGGTCTGTGTTGCCTGGTTTGGCCAAAGCACGTTGAAGCTCGCCTGCCCCGCCAAGGCTCCCCAATCTTAGGCGAGTACTTAACTCTTCACACAACCATTCCTATCTAAGTTACAAACCTCTGACTTTTCTTGTGGAACGCATCAGGTGGATTTTAAAAACATTGAACACATTCAAAACATTTTCAAACACATTTATGTTAGGACTCGCCTTCAGTGACCCGTGGGGAGTGGGCATCAAGCCATGGGGACCGAAGCTCCCAGGCTCCTTTATGTTACCTAGCCTCCACCCCCACGGGTCACATGGGGTTTGCACAAAGCTTTACATGCCCTGGGACACAGTCCAGACTATCCAAACACTAGGCCAAAACATTGCCTTAAGGACCAGCGGTTCCGCGGTGTGTGGTCCTTTAAGGACCAGATAGGGAATTTTGGCGTGCCACCCCACATGACTGATCATGTGTGCCGGCACGTCATACGAGGGACTGAAAGAGATCGCTCCGGTCTTGGGGCGATCAACTTCGGTACCTGGTATTACGGTGAGTAAAAGTACGTGACGTACCAGGACTGTCACTGGTCCTTAAGTGCCGGACCAGTGTGACAGTCCGGGTACGTCACTGGACACGAAGGGGTTAAGAAACCCACTGCAAGTGACAGCATATGTGCAAAACACATTTCTTAATTATCTTCTATATATATAAAAGAGAAAGGCTCATTGCATAATTTATGTCTCCTCAGGAGACACACACACACCCAGGGGTGGCAATAAGGAGGGGTTACTGTTCCCATTGAGTGATTCAATGGGGGTGTGATTTTCACACCTATTGCAGTGGCCGAAGGGAGTTGGCCCACCCCCACTATGCAGCCCGCCCACCACTATCAAAGTCAGAAAAAAACAATATGGCCGCCACTTGCTCCTACACCACAGACAAACACACACATGCCCCACTCACAGCACGAAACTCACACACATGCCCCACTCACACAGCACCACACACACACACACAAATGCCCCACTCACACACACAAAAGCCAGAAAGAAATATGGCTGACACACAGTCACTCACCCTGACTCCCAGTGGCCTCAGCAGGACCTGTACTGCAGCCACTGAGGAACAAAAGGGTAAGGTAGGTCCTCATTGCTCACTTATTTCTTCACTGTCATCATTTGCCATACAACACAGAGGACAGGCAGGCATCAGGTACACACTTAACCCACTGACTGCCACAGGGTTGTGTATCAAGTTTTACCCCTCAGGGAGTGTGTTCAAACCCCTCACACTGTAAACTTGCATTTCCCTCCCACTTCTCCTCCTTCCCCAGACTATTACTAACACTTTTCCACATTTCTCTTAAGCCCCGCCCCTACTCTCGATTAAGCCCCGCCCCCTTTAACCCAGATTGCCCCATTGCTCTCTCCACATCAGCACCACATGAGGGACTCCACAAGTAAAAGTTCCCAGGTATTACAGGGTATTACACACACATGCCCCACTCACACTGCACCAAACACCCATACACACATACAAAGCCAGAAAGAAATATGGCTGACACACAGTCACTCACCCTGACTCCCAGTGGCCTCAGCAGGACCTGTACTACAGCCACTGAAGGGTGCTACAGCACCAGGGGAACAAAATGGCACTCAAAGGGTTAAAGTAGGTCCTCATTGCTGAATTACTTCTTCACTGTCATTATTTGCCATGCAAGACACAGGACAGACAGCCATCAGGTACACACTTAACCCACTGACTGCCACAGGGTTGTGTATCAAGTTTTACCCCTCAGGGAGTGTGTTCAAACCCCTCACACTGTAAACTTGCATTTCCCTCCCACATCTCCTCCTTCCCCAGCCTATTACTGACACTTTTCCACATTTCTCTTAAGCCCCGCCCCTACTCGCGATTAAGCCCCGCCCACTTTTAACCCAAATTGCTCCATTTGTCTCTCCACATCAGCACCACATAACTCCCCTCCAGAGACAACACAAATCAAAGTTCCCAGGTATGAACACACTTCCCACTGCTATTTAACTCTGACATGCCTCTCTATAACTTAACCATTTGAGTGCCAGAGGGGTGCACAACTCATGCGTGCATGTTTCTGCGCATATATGTTGTGTGTGTGTGTGTACATCTCTGCTACATATTTGTGTGCATGTATGCATCTCCGGTGTGTGTGCATGTCTTTTGCATGTCTCTGCCGCTCACTGTGTGTATGTGTCTGCCTGTGTGTTTCATATATCTGTGTTTATAAGTGTGTCTACATTTCACACACACACACACACGTGCGCCCACACTTAACCCTTTCACTGCCAGAGGACTATACAACTCATTACACAGCAATGTGTTGCGTACCTCTCTCACACTCAGAGTTAAAGTGCTTCGCTCCAACCAACTGCTACACTAGGTGTGTATAATGCAGTAACCCTACAGCCCTGTATTTCATGTCTACTTCACTGTCTATGTACAGTCATTTCTCCCCCTCACCCATTACTTTACTTTAACACTTCACTGTCCCTCTTCTCCTCAATCTCTCATCTCCTCCTCCCTTGTCATCCCCACTCACCTATCCCCTAGCCATACATCCATAGTCCCAATCTAGCCATTTTACTCCCACATCACTATTACATTATCTATCACTGCATCTGTCACTTAACCCTCTGTCTGCCAACCTATTTCTTCAAATGTACTGCAGTATCCACTGCTGTAATCTAAATTATTCCTTTACTCACAAACATCTTCTCACTGTGACCTTCACCAAGTACATAGCACACTCACTTCAACTGTAAGGATACAAGACCTTATTCATCAAGTAACACAGCACACTCACTTCAACTGTAAGGATACAGGGCCTTATTCATCAAGTAACACAGCACACTCACTTCAACTGTAAGGATACAGGGCCTTATTCACCAAGTAACACAGCACACTCACTTCAACTGTAAGGATACAGGCTCTTATTCACCAAGTAACACAGCACACTCACTTCAACTCTAAGGATACAGGGCCTTATTCATTAAGTAGCACAGCACACTCACTTCAACTGTAAGGATACAGAACCTTATTATCAAGTAACACAGCACACTCACTTCAACTAGGCTTGCCACCCAGCCGGTATTTTACCCTCACAGCCAGTAATTAGGACCTTAGAGCCGGTGCCGGTATATCTACCGGTATTTGTTTGTGCGACGTGTCCAGAGTCAGTCTCCTCCACTCGGCCCTATATGCCAGCTGCTCATGTGGCTCGCTTAAAGTCGTCAGCGTCCATGCGCCATCACCAGCCAATGAGTGAAGAGTATTTGGACATCAATGGTCCTCATTGGCTGGCTGGTGTGTCACGCTTGCCTGGTGTATGTGTCTGAGTCTTGTGACTGACAACGGGGTGTCAGGGATTGCGGCAGTATACATGCGCTGTGAGAGTGTCAGTGCTCAGTGACTGTGGTGCACTGTGCACAGGAGGCAGTCTGGTCGGAATCCACTGGACCACTCCATGTGTGCGGCCTACACGGTTCAGCTCATCCTCGGTCTCTCCTGCTCCCCGGCTCCAGCCCTGCCAGAACTTGGAAGTAAACAGCACCGCCCTCAGCACGCACACACTTCCAGGTATGACGTGGCAGAGGTCGGTAGAAGGCCAGAAGAAGCGGGCCTAGTGTTAATAATCCCTTATTGGTAGGCACTCAGTTGTCCTTGGCCAAGTGTAGGCAACCTACAGCTCTTCAGCTATAGTTGACAGGTGGAGAGGATGGGAGCCGTTTTTTAACAAAGTTAAACCATCTCCAAACATGTATTTACAACTTAAAAAAGTGCTACAGCCCATCTGCAAAAAACTTAGAAAAAAATATATTACAGTATGTAACTGATGACCTTTATGATGGTCGCTCTGCTTTATTTTACAAAGATACATATGGTTACTGAGACAGTTCAGGGCATCTCTGTGATGAATCTTAGCAATAACAGATAATGTCACCGCTACAATTGTCTTAATGGGATGTAGATATTTGTGTATTTAAGATCTTAGTGATTTGTACAGGTAACACAATGTGCATCTATGTCACACCTGTAGTACACATGTACTGAGCGAGAAAAGTAAGTAAATGTTGTGTCCTGTCTGTGTACAAACACTGGGCCTTATATATACAGGCAAAGTAGATCCGTTCTGGGCAAACCATCTGCACTATAGAGGACAAATAGGGCCATCAATGCAGCGCAATGTATTCCAGTATTCAAGCAACTTGACTAGGCCTCAAAGGCTTAATTGGGAGGTCTGATCACCTTTGTGTGTAGGGAATCCTTCACCACTCTGGCCTGGGAGAGCTTAGTTTGAGAGAGAGAGTGAGTGCTTAGTCTGAGAGAGACAGAGTGTTTAGTCTGATAGAGAGAGACAGAGAGCGCTTAGTCTGAGAGAGAGAGCTTAGTCTGAGAGAGACAGAGAGCACTTAGTCTGAGAGAGAGAGTGAGTGCTTAGTCTGAGAGAGAGTGCTTAGTCTTAGAGAGAGAGAGAGAGTGCTTAGAGAGAGAGAGAGAGTGCTTAGAGAGAGAGAGAGTGCTTAGTCTGAAAAAGACAGAGAGTGCTTAGTCTGATAGAGAGAGACAGAGTGTTTAGTCTGATAGAGACAGAGTGCTTAGTCTGAGAGAGAGAGTGCTTAGTCTGAGAGAGACAGAGAGCGCTTAGTCTGAGAGAGAGAGAGAGCACTTAGTCTGACAGAGAGAGAGTGCTTAGTCTGAGAGAGAGTGAGTACTTAGTATGAGTGAGAGTGCTTAGTCTGAGAGTGGTCATGCAACATTGAGTGGTTCTGCCCCTTTTTTGGCTCCTCCCTTTTGTGACTCACACAGCTATGGTCGGTATTTTTTTTTAGGAAAAGGTGGCAACCCTAACTTCAACTGTAAGGATACAGGGTCTTATTCATCAAGTAACACAGCACACTCACTTCAACTGTAAGGTTACAGGACCTTATTATCAAGTAGCACAGCACACTCACTTCAACTGTAAGGATACAGAACCTTATTCATCAAGTAACACAGTGCACTCAATTCAACTATAAGGATACAGGGTCTTATTCATCATGTAACACAGCACACTCACTTCAAATGTAAGGATACAGGGCCTTATTCATCAAGTAACACAGCACACTCACTTCAACTGTAAGGATACAGGGTCTTATTCATCATGTAACACAGCACACTCACTTCAACTGTAAGGATATAGGGCCTTATTCATGAAGTAATACAGCACACTCACTTCAACTGTAAGGATACAGGGCCTTATTCATCAAGTAACACAGCACACTCACTTCAACTGTAAGGATACAGGGCCTTATTCACCAAGTAACACAGCACACTCACTTCAACTGTAAGGATACAGGACCTTATTATCAAGTAACACAGCACACTCACTTCAACTGTAAGGATACAGGGCCTTATTCATCAAGCTAAAGAGCTGCAATTAAAACATTTTTTACAACTCTTATCAGCATATCTACATCACTACTGCGTCTGTCACACACTGTCTACATATGTGACATACGTCATGTATGTGTGTGTCTCTCTGTAGGTATGCGTTTCACAGTGTGTGACACGCTCTGTCTCTTTAAGTGCGTGTCTGTAACACTGCATATTTCTGTTTCACACAATGTCTCTCTGTGTAAATAATATGACGGGCAACGCCGTCCCACATTGCTAGTATAGTATATTTTTTTTAATATAAAGTGAAAGCAATAGTGAAAAAGCAGCTAGAGAGAAAGAAGGAGAATGCAAGTAGCAATAGAAAACAAAGAAAAACTCTCAGCGCTGACTCACATTAACCCCCTGAGTGCCAGAGGGGTACGCAAACACATCGCTTTGCAATGCGTTTCCTACCGCTTCGGCACTCAAAGGACCAACTTAAACGTTGATTATACAGATTTAAACTGAAAACCCAAGTAAATATATATGAATAGTAGCAAGAAATGAGGGAGTCCTCCAAACTCCCCAAAACTAGACCCAAGCCCAAACAAAATACCCGAAGACAAGTCTGCGTTCCTCCATCTAAATTTTCAGATGAGAACCCTGTGCTGAGCATATACTATATCACTAGCAAATTTGGGGTCTTTGTTGCATGGTTTGGTCTGTTATGGACCCACACTCTTTTAAGAAATGGGCAATTGAGCCTGCCATGTTGGATGTGTCACCTGCAGTAACAAAGTTCCTTAAAGGGATAGTAATACTTCGTTTTAACTTTATTTTATTTTGTAGGCATTAAAAAAACATGAAGAACGATATAAGTCTTATCTCTCAAACCTTTATGGTTTAAGAGATATTCACAAGCAAAGTTTCCCCTCCCACCCCTTTTACTGATGTAACACTGCTCAGCCAGATCAGAAGGGAGGTGCCCAGGTAGACTGCAGAGAGGGACAATCTTCAATTAAGATAAGGGAAAAACCTGAAAAACTTGTCAAGGGGGACAGGGCTTTCATTGTTCTCATAGGAAGAAGATTGTCCCCTTCTGTTATCTGTCTGGTCTATGGACTGGATTCCACATCTGAGAAGAGATGGCTTACACTAAGTAAAAGGGGCAGGGCTTTCATTGTTCTCATAGGAAGAAGATTGTCCCCTTCTGTTATCTGTCTGGTCTATGGACTGGATTCCACATCTGAGAAGAGATGACTTACACTAGGTAAAAGGGTCGGGAGGGGGAAACTTTGCTTGTGAATATCTCTCAAACCATAAAGGTCTGAGAGATAAGACTTATATCATTCTTCATGTTTTTTTAATGCCTACAAAATAAAATAAAGTTAAAACGAAGTATTACTATCCCTTTAATCACCGGGTGGGCTCCAGTGTGTGTGTAACGGGGCTAACAGTTCTATTCTTTATTCTGAGTCGGGGCAACCTCAGGGGATCCACCCGCCCCCGAGAAAGCAAACGGATGCAACTGCTGGAGAGCCACCACGCCTTTCATTACAGGGCATTTTGTCTCTCCATTTCCTTTATCCTGTCTGTCTGAGATCTCCCTCAGGGATAGACATACAGAAATATAGTACTGGATGGCAGAAAAGAACCATTCAGCCCGTTTAGTCAGCCGTACTGTAAAAACTTAAAACCTTATTAGGTCCCTGGTCTTGTCTTATGTTAAGGACAGCCTTATGCCTATCCCATGCTTACATTCCCTCACTGTATTAAACTATGTTGTAGACAACCTTGTGGCAGATTTTCAGCAGCTGGATACTGGGAACTCAGTCTGTGGGGTCTTACGACCATGGCTTACGACTAATGGCCTCTCGGTTGAACTGGAAGGTTCCTCTGTTTTGCTTCAGATCCCAGGGCCCACTCAGTCTTCATGTGGATGCGATTGTCATTCCATGTCAGTATCCCCTGGCTTATGGTTCCTTCATTCCCTTTGATTCCCAGTGTATTGAGGAAATTCAGGATTGAGTAGTCTCATGTGATTCTGGTCACCCATTTTGGCCTCTCCAGGCCTAGTTCTGAGTTCTTCTCTATCATCCATAGCTAAGACCTTTTGGCACCTGCTCCTTCAGAACCTCTTAAAGGGATAATAATACTTAAAATGTAAAAAAAAATAAGTTTTAGGGTTTATCCCCTTGAGTAAAACAAGAGTACTCCCACTGCTGAAAGGCATTTCATTCAAAAGTTATTAATTTTCAAAGTTGAATTTTTTAGGTGCAATATCACAGTGGCCTGAAAATGTACAGTGGCTCTGTTGCTACTCGATCCTATGGACAGCTCTGGTCCCGGGACCATAAATCTTCATAGGATGGTGTAGCAACAGCGCCACTGTACAATTTCAGGCCACTGTGATATTGCACCTAAAAAATTCAACTTTGAAAATTACTAACTTTTGAATTAAACACCTTTCAGCAGTGGGAGTACTCTTGTTTTACTGAGGGGGATAAACCCTACAACATATTTTTTTTTACATTTTAAGTATTACTATCCCTTTAACTCAGGTTACTTTGTTTGAGAAGTTGGTTTTCATGGCTTTGGCTCTTGAAGCCAGCATACTGAGGGTGACAAATCTCCCTGACTCCTTTCAACAAACATGAAGGCTTGCAAGCCAGTATCATCTAAGGTATACCATAAAGCAGGGCTTAAAATTTGAAGTCCTTTGCTACTAGCCAGACCTGAAAAGTTACTCTCCACTACAAGCCATAGCATACCCACCAGGGCTGAATTTCTACTCGCCAGGGCTAAATTTTCACTCGCCATTGGCTAGTGACGAGTGGAAATTTTGAGCCCTGTCATAGAGTATGATCCTTGTTTCACAAGACCAGGGGTCATGGACACATCCTTTTCAGCCTTTCTTCAGGATGACTTTCAGCAAGGGCTTAAGCTTAGCTCTATTAAGGTCCAGATTCCTACTCTAATCGTTGTCTTTTTAGAGACATATTGCCTAATTACCTTTGTGCAGGGAGTGGCTCATGCCTATTCAGTCATTCAGGTTCCCACTCTTCCATGGGACTTGACCCTGGCAGTGCTTCAGAAGGCTCCTTTTGAACTGTCCTTTTGAATCAGCAATGGCTGATTTTAACAAAATTTAAAATTGTAGATATTAAAAAAATAAATGAATTCATGCAAGTCCGGTCTCTCAGACATGTATAGTTTTAGAGTTATAAGCTTCTAAAGTTCTCCCCTCCCGGCCCTTTCAAAAAACGTCAGCTCTCTAGCTGACAGCATGAGATCTTGGTCCCGGGATCGGCCGGGGGCTCTTCAGCAGAGCCAGTATAGCGCTATCTAAAAATGAATACTTCATTGGAACCGTCTACAAAGTGTGACTGCAAACCAGGGACACTTTGTAGACAATTCCCATGAAGTATTCCTTTCTAGATAGCGCTATTTCTGCTCTACTAAGGAGCCTCTGGATGATCCCGGGACCAGGATCATGATGGCAGCTCAGTCGCTGATGTCTGTGAATGGGGCGGGATGGGGGAACCTTAGAAACGTATATCCCTCAAACTATACATGTTTGAGAGACTGGATTTACATCAGTTTCTTTTTTAGATGCTACTTTTGACATTTGATTGTGTACGATAGACCTCCCAGACCTTTTATATATTTAAGGTTTTTCGTTTGGGGCAAGAGATCAGTGCTAGATCCTTACTGTTGTGTTCTGGGGGTGGGTGGTAACATGGAGAGGGAGAGAGTCTCCACCTATAGAGAGCCTTTTAAGGAAAGTGACCTTCCTCTCTGACCAGTAAGGCTACATCACCCCATAGTTCCTGAGTTCCACATGGGCTAAGAGAAAAGGTTTTATCGGCAAGTACACAAAAATGGGGTGGGGGTTACATATTAACAGTGTCACCTGATGCACATACAATTATTCTGTTGCACAATATATGCTTATTTTTCATTAAAAAACTTTACTGAGCCGTTAAATCTTATTTCCCCAATAGTCTATACCTCTCGTGCTCCCATCCCTCCTTTCCGTTCCCCGCAGTCTTTCTCCCCTACCCTCTTTTTACCAACCCCATTTTAATTCTATTTCTCATTAATTTTCTCTCTTTTTTTCCCCCTGCCTGCCAGCAGTGCAGACCCCAGCCATAGTCTGCTTCCCTTAGTCAGCTCTGGACGTTCCCCCCGCAGACGCACGACCAGCCAGTGTAAATCGGAACCCCCTCTCCTCCGCACCAGCAAGAGGACAATCTACACGGCGGGGCGTCCTCCATGGTACAATGAGCATGGAGCCCAGTCAAAGGAGGCCTTTGTTATAGGTGAGACGCGTTAAATGATCGATGTGCGCAAGTAGTCAGGGTCTGTGGATCGTGTTGTCAAATTACAAAGGGCCAGACAATACTGCAGGGCACTCTAATACAGGGTGCACAAGAAGTGGGTCACCCCCCAGTGGACTGCTTAAAAAATAATCTCAGGGAAGCTCTGTAGGGCAGTCTAACTAATCACAAGCTCTGTAGGACAGTCTAATTATAAGCTCTGTAGGGCAGTCAAATTACAAGCTCTGTAGGGCAGTCAAATTACAAGCTCTGTGGGGCAGTCAAAGTACAAGCTCTGTGGGGCAATATAACTAATCACAAGCGCTGTGGGGCAGTCTAACTGTAATTACAAGCTCTGTAGGGCAGTCTAACTAATCACAAGCTGTGTGGGGCAGTCTAACTGTAATTACAGGCTCTGTAGGACAGTCTAACTAATCACAAGCTGTGTGGGGCAGTCTAACTGTAATTACAAGCTCTGTAGGACAGTCTAACTAATCACAAGCTGTGTGGGGCAGTCTAACTGTAATTACAGGCTCTGTAGGACAGTCTAACTAATCACAAGCTGTGTGGGGCAGTCTAACCGTAATAACAAGCTCTGTAGGACAGTCTAACTAATCATAAGCTCTGTGGGGCAGTCTAACTGTAATTACAAGCTCTGTAGGGCAGTCTAACTAATCACAAGCTCTATGGGGCTGTCTAATTTTAATTACAAGCTCTGTAGGGCAGTCTAACTAATCACAAGCTCTGTAAGGCAGACTGTGTAGTCTAACTGTAATCACAAGCTCTGTAGGACTGTCTGTAGGGTCTAACTGTAATCACAAGCTCTGTAGGACTGTCTGTAGGGTCTAACTGTAATCACAAGCTCTGTAGGACTGTCTGTAGGGTCTAACTGTAATTACAAGCTCTGTAAGATAGTCTATGGAGTCTAGTTGTAGCTCCGCAATGCTGTCTGCAGAGTCAAACTACAAGCTCTGTAGGGCAGTCTGCAAAGCCAGCTGTAATTACAAGCTAGTTATTGCAATATTATTAGTAGGAGCCAGCAAGGTTTTATGAAGAAAAGATGGTGTTAACTAATTTATTTGCATTTTACGAAAGAGTAAGTAGTAATATGGAAATTGCTGTTGATGTAGTATATCTTTAGGAGCTATTAGGGGTCCGTACCTCCCAAGTGTCCCTCTTTAGGAGATATTAGGGGTCTGTACCTCCCAAGTGTCCCTCTTTAGGAGATATTAGGGGTCCATACCTCCCAAGTGTCCCTCTTTAGGAGATATTAGGGGTCTGTACCTCCCAAGTGTACCTCTTTAGGAGATATTAGGGGTCCATACCTCCCAAGTGTCCCTCTTTAGGAGATATTAGGGGTCTGTACCTCCCAAGTGTACCTCTTTAGGAGATATTAGGGGTGCGAACCTCCCAAGTGTCCCTCTTTAGGAGATATTAGAGGTCCATACCTCCCAAGTGTCCCTCTTTAGGAGATATTAGGGGTCCGTACCTCCCAAGTGTCCCTCTTTAGGAGATATTAGGGGTCCATACCTTCCAAGTGTTCCTCTTTAGGAGATATTAGGGGTCCGTACCTCCCAAGTGTCCCTCTTTAGGAGATATTAGGGGTCCATACCTTCCAAGTGTCCCTCTTTAGGAGATATTAGGGGTCCGTACCTCCCAAGTGTCCCTCTTTAGGAGATATTAGGGGTCCATACCTTCCAAGTGTCCCTCTTTAGGAGATATTAGGGGTCCGTACCTCCCAAGTGTCCCTCTTTATAGGAGATATTAGGGTCTGTACCTCCCAAGTGTCCCCTCTTTAGGAGATATTAGGACTCTGTACCTCCCAAGTGTCCCTCTTTATAGGAGATATTAGGGTCTGTACCTCTCAAGTGTCCCTCTTTAGGAGATATTAGGGTCTGTACCTCCCAAGTGTCCCCTCTTTAGGAGATATTAGGACTCTGTACCTCCCAAGTGTCCCTCTTTATAGGAGATATTAGGGTTCCATACCTCCCAAGTGTTCCTCTTTAGGAGATGTTAGGGGTCTGTACCTCCCAAGTGTCCCTCTTTAGGAGATATTAGGGGTTCATACCTCCCAAGTGTCCCTATTTAGGAGATGTTAGGGGTCTGTACCTCCCAAGTGTCCCTCTTTAGGAGATATTAGGGGTTCATACCTCCCAAGTGTCCCTATTTAGGAGATACTAACAGTGTGGGACACATTGGCCATCTGTTTATAACGTCTTCATAGATAAAACAGGGTACCCAAGTGCACGGGCGTCCACGGGGGGTGGGGGGGTGGACACTGATAAGCTTTATATCTGCTTTTTAATAATTTTTACCAATTTAAATATTTTTTATTATATTAGGGTTTAAAAGCCCCATTTAAATAGGGAGTTGCCGAATTATCATGCGCTGTTGGTTTCCTCTAGAACTGCACCTCTTTAGCTTGATGAATAAGCCTCTAAGTGACTGATACCGTGTCCCCCCTCACCTTCCCCTCAGGGCTGGGTGGAGGCAGCGCCTCTGGTAAAACCACAGTCGCCAGAATGATCATTGAAGCCCTTGATGTCCCCTGGGTAGTCCTGCTGTCTATGGATGCCTTCTACAAGGTAAGATCAGACTCCGGTCCCCTCTTTTGGATGTACTTTGGGGTAAAGGTGCTGTTTTGTATTTACCTGGGAGGTTCAGAAGTGTTTCTGTATGATCTATAGGGCACATCTGACCATTATACAACTACTTCATAGGGTCCATGGTGCGTCTTACCACTATAGGACTACATTGTAATCTCCTAGGGGAAAGTCTTACCACTATATGACTACATTGTAATCTCCTAGGGGAAAGTCTTACCACTATAGGACTACATTGTAATCTACTAGGGGAAAGTCTTACCACTATATGACTACATTGTAATCTCCTAGGGGAAAGTCTTACCACTATAGCACTACATTGTAATCTCCTAGGGGAAAGTCTTACCACTATAGGACTACATTGTAATCTCCTAGGGGAAAGTCTTACCACTATATGACTACATTGTAATCTCCTAGGGGAAAGTCTCACCACTATAGGACTATATTGTAATCTTCTAGGGGAAAGTCTTATCATTATAGGACTACATTGTAATCTTCTAGGGGAAAGTCTTACCACTATAGGACTACATTGTAATCTCCTAGGGGAAAGTCTTACCACTATAGGACTACATTGTAATCTTCTAGGGGAAAGTATTACCACTATAGGACTACATTGTAATCTCCTAGGGAAAGTCTTACCACTATAGGACTACATTGTAATCTCCTAGGGGAAAGTCTTACCACTATAGGACTACATTGTAATCTCCTAGGGGAAAGTCTTACCACTATAGGACTACATTGTAATCTCCTAGGGAAAGTCCTACCACTATAGAACTATATTGTAATCTCCTAGGGGAAAGTCTTACCACTATAGGACTACATTGTAATCTCCTAGGGGAAAGTCTTACCACTATAGAACTATATTGTAATCTCCTAGGGGAAAGTCTTACCACTATAGAACTATATTGTAATCTCCTAGGGGAAAGTCTTACCACTATAGGACTACATTGTAATCTTCTAGGGGAAAGTATTACCACTATAGGACTACATTGTAATCTCCTAGGGAAAGTCTTACCACTATAGGACTACATTGTAATCTCCTAGGGGAAAGTCTTACCACTATAGGACTACATTGTAATCTCCTAGGGGAAAGTCATACCACTATAGAACTATATTGTAATCTCCTAGGGGAAAGTCCTACCACTATAGGACTACATTGTAATCTCCTAGGGGAAAGTCTTATTACTATAGGACTACATTGTAATATCCTAGGGGAAAGTCCTACCACTATAGGACTACATTGTAATCTCCTAGGGGAAAGTCTTATTACTATAGGACTACATTGTAATCTCCTAGGAGAAAGTCTTACCACTATAGGACTACATTGTAATCTCCTAGGGGAAAGTCTTATTACTATAGGACTACATTGTAATCTCCTAGGAGAAAGTCTTACCACTATAGGACTACATTGTAATATCCTAGGGGAAAGTCTTACCACTATAGAACTATATTGTAATCTCCTAGGGGAAAGTCCTACCACTATAGGACTACATTGTAATCTCCTAGGGGAAAGTCTCGCTACAATAGGACTACACTGTAATATCCTAGGGAAAAGTCTTACCACTATAGGACTACATTGTAATCTCCTAGGGGAAAGTATTACCACTATAGGACTACATTGTAATCTCCTAGAGGGAAGTCTTACCACTATAGGACTACATTGTAATCTCCTAGGGAAAGTCCTACCACTATAGAACTATATTGTAATCTCCTAGGGGAAAGTCTTACCACTATAGGACTACATTGTAATCTCCTAGGGGAAAGTCTTACCACTATAGAACTATATTGTAATCTCCTAGGGGAAAGTCATACCACTATAGAACTATATTGTAATCTCCTAGGGGAAAGTCTTACCACTATAGGACTACATTGTAATCTTCTAGGGGAAAGTATTACCACTATAGGACTACATTGTAATCTCCTAGGGAAAGTCTTACCACTATAGGACTACATTGTAATCTCCTAGGGGAAAGTCTTACCACTATAGGACTACATTGTAATCTCCTAGGGGAAAGTCATACCACTATAGAACTATATTGTAATCTCCTAGGGGAAAGTCCTACCACTATAGGACTACATTGTAATCTCCTAGGGGAAAGTCTTATTACTATAGGACTACATTGTAATATCCTAGGGGAAAGTCCTACCACTATAGGACTACATTGTAATCTCCTAGGGGAAAGTCTTATTACTATAGGACTACATTGTAATCTCCTAGGAGAAAGTCTTACCACTATAGGACTACATTGTAATCTCCTAGGGGAAAGTCTTATTACTATAGGACTACATTGTAATCTCCTAGGAGAAAGTCTTACCACTATAGGACTACATTGTAATATCCTAGGGGAAAGTCTTACCACTATAGAACTATATTGTAATCTCCTAGGGGAAAGTCCTACCACTATAGGACTACATTGTAATCTCCTAGGGGAAAGTCTCGCTACAATAGAACTACACTGTAATATCCTAGGGAAAAGTCTTACCACTATAGGACTACATTGTAATCTCCTAGGGGAAAGTATTACCACTATAGGACTACATTGTAATCTCCTAGAGGGAAGTCTTACCACTATAGGACTACATTGTAATCTCCTAGGGGAAAGTCTTACCACTATAGCACTACATTGTAATCTCCTAGGAGAAAGTCTTACCACTATAGTACTACATTGTAATCTCCTAGAGGAAAGTCTTACCACTATAGGACTACATTGTAATCTCCTAGAGGAAAGTCTTATCACTATAGGACTACATTGTAATCTCCTAGGGGAAAGTCTTACCACTATAGGACTATATTGTAATCTCCTAGGGGAAAGTCTTACCACTATAGCACTACATTGTAATATCCTAGGGGAAAGTCCTACCACTATATGACTACATTGTAATCTCCTAGGGGAAAGTCTTACCACTATAGGACTACATTGTAATCTCCTAGGGGAAAGTCTCACCACTATAGGACTACATTGTAATCTCCTAGGGGAAAGTCTTACCACTATAGCACTACATTGTAATCTCCTAGGGGAAAGTCTTACCACTATAGGACTACATTGTAATCTCCTAGGAGAAAGTCTTACCACTATAGGACTACATTGTAATCTCCTAGAGGAAAGTCTTACCACTATAGTACTACATTGTAATCTCCTAGAGGAAAGTCTTACCACTATAGGACTACATTGTAATCTCCTAGAGGAAAGTCTTATCACTATAGGACTACATTGTAATCTCCTAGGGGAAAGTCTTACCACTATAGGACTATATTGTAATCTCCTAGGGGAAAGTCTTACCACTATAGCACTACATTGTAATCTCCTAGGGAAAAGTCTTACCACTATATGACTACATTGTAATCTCCTAGGGGAAAGTCTTACCACTATAGGACTACATTGTAATCTCCTAGGGGAAAGTCCTACCACTATAGGACTACATTGTAATCTCCTAGGGGAAAGTCTTACCACTATAGGACTACATTGTAATCTCCTAGGGGAAAGTCTCACCACTATAGGACTACATTGTAATCTCCTAGAGGAAAGTCTTATCACTATAGGACTACATTGTAATCTCCTAGGGGAAAGTCTTACCACTATAGGACTATATTGTAATCTCCTAGGGGAAAGTCTTACCACTATAGGACTACATTGTAACCTCCTAGGGGAAAGTCTTACCACTATAGGACTACATTGTAATCTCCTAGGGGAAAGTCCTACCACTATAGCACTACATTGTAATCTCCTAGGAGAAAGTCTTACCACTATAGGACTACATTGTAATCTCCTAGGGGAAAGTCTCACCACTATAGCACTACATTGTAATCTCCTAGGGGAAAGTCTTACCACTATAGGACTACATTGTAATCTCCTAGGGGAAAGTCTTACCACTATAGGACTATATTGTAATCTCCTAGGGGAAAGCCTTACCACTATAGTACTACATTGTAATCTCCTAGAGGAAAGTCTTACCACTATAGGACTACATTGTAATCTCCTAGAGGAAAGTCTTATCACTATAGGACTACATTGTAATCTCCTAGGGGAAAGCCTTACCACTATAGTACTACATTGTAATCTCCTAGGGGAAAGTCTTACCACTATAGGACTATATTGTAATCTCCTAGGGGAAAGTCTTACCACTATAGCACTACATTGTAATCTTCTAGGGGAAAGTCTCACAACTATAGAACTACATTGTAATCTCCTAGGGGAAAGTCTTACCACTATAGGACTACATTGTAATCTCCTAGGGGAAAGTCTTACCACTATAGGAGTACATTGTAATATCCTAGGGGAAAGTCTTACCACTATAGGACTACATTGTAATCTCCTAGGGGAAAGTCTTACCACTATAGGACTATATTGTAATCTCCTAGGGAAAGTCTTATTACTATAGGACTACATTGTAATCTCCTAGGGGAAAGTCCTACCACTATAGGACTACATTGTAATCTCCTAGGGGAAAGTCTTACCACTATAGGACTATATTGTAATGTCCTAGGGGAAAGTCTTACCACTATAGTACTACATTGTAATCTCCTAGGGGAAAGTCATACCACTACAGGACTACATTGTAATCTCATAGGGAAAAGTCTCACCACTATAGTACTACATTGTAATCTCCTAGGGGAAAGTCTTACCACTATAGGACTACATTGTAATCTCATAGGGAAAAGTCTTACCACTGTAGGACTACATTGTAATCTCCTAGGGGAAAGTCTCACCACTATAGGACTACATTGTAATCTCCTAGGAGAAAGTCTTACCACTATAGGACTATATTGTAATCTCCTAGGGGAAAGTCTTACCACTATAGCACTACATTGTAATCTTCTAGGGGAAAGTCTCACAACTATAGGACTACATTGTAATCTCCTAGGGGAAAGTCTTACCACTATAGGACTACATTGTAATCTCCTACGGGAAAGTCATACCACTATATGACTACATTGTAATCTCCTAGGGGAAAGTCTTACCACTATAGGACTATATTGTAATCTCCTAGGGGAAAGTCTTATTACTATAGGACTACATTGTAATCTCCTAGGGGAAAGTCCTACCACTATATGACTACATTGTAATCTCCTAGGGGAAAGTCTTACCACTATAGGACTATATTGTAATGTCCTAGGGGAAAGTCTTACCACTATAGGACTACATTGTAATCTCCTAGGGGAAAGTCCTACCACTATAGGACTACATTGTAATCTCCTAGGGGAAAATCTTACCACTATAGGACTACATTGTAATCTCCTAGGGGGAAGTCTTATCATTATAGGACTACATTGTAATCTCCTAGGGGGAAGTCTTATCATTATAGGACTACATTGTAATCTCCTAGGGGAAAGTCTTACCACTATAGGACTATATTGTAATCTCCTAGGGGAAAGTCTTACCACTATAGGACTACATTGTAATCTCCTAGGGGAAAGTCTTACCACTATAGGACTACATTGTAATCTCCTAGGAGAAAGTCTCACCACTATAGGACTACATTGTAATCTCCTAGGGGAAAGTCTCACCACTATAGGACTACATTGTAATCTCCTAGGGGAAAGTCTTACCACTATAGGACTACATTGTAATCTTCTAGGGGAAAGTCTCACCACTATAGGACTACATTGTAATCTCCTAGGGGAAAGTCTTACCACTATAGGACTACATTGTAATCTCCTAGGGGAAAGTCTTACCACTATAGGACTATATTGTAATCTCCTAGGGGAAAGTCTTACCACTATAGGACTACATTGTAATCTCCTAGGGGAAAGTCTTACCACTATAGGACTACATTGTAATCTCCTAGGGGAAAGTCTCACCACTATAGGACTACATTGTAATCTCCTAGGAGAAAGTCTCACCACTATAGGACTACATTGTAATCTTCTAGGGGAAAGTCTCACCACTATAGGACTACATTGTAATCTCCTAGGGGAAAGTCTTACCACTATAGGACTACATTGTAATCTCCTAGGGGAAAGTCTTACCACTATAGGACTATATTGTAATCTCCTAGGGGAAAGTCTTACCACTATAGGACTACATTGTAATCTCCTAGGGGAAAGTCTTACCACTATAGGACTACATTGTAATCTCCTAGGAGAAAGTCTTACCACTATAGGACTACATTGTAATCTCCTAGGGGGAAGTCTTATCATTATAGGACTACATTGTAATCTCCTAGGGGAAAGTCTTACCACTATATGACTACATTGTAATCTCCTAGGGGAAAGTCTTACCACTATATGACTACATTGTAATCTCCTAGGGGAAAGTCTTACCACTATAGGACTACATTGTAATCTCCTAGGGGAAAGTCTTACCACTATAGGACTATATTGTAATCTTCTAGGGGAAAGTCTTACCACTATAGGACTACATTGTAATCTCCTAGGAGAAAGTCTTACCACTATAGGACTACATTGTAATCTCCTAGGAGAAAGTCTTACCACTATAGCACTACATTGTAATCTCCTAGGGGAAAGTCTTACCACTATAGGACTACATTGTAATCTCCCAAGGGAAAGTCATACCACTATATGACTACATTGTAATCTCCTAGGGGAAAGTCATACCACTATAGGACTATATTGTAATCTTCTAGGGGAAAGTCTTACCACTATAGGACTACATTGTAATCTCCTAGGAGAAAGTCTTACCACTATAGCACTACATTGTAATCTCCTAGGGGAAAGTCTTACCACTATAGGACTACATTGTAATCTCCCAAGGGAAAGTCATACCACTATATGACTACATTGTAATCTCCTAGGGGAAAGTCATACCACTATAGGACTATATTGTAATCTTCTAGGGGAAAGTATTACCACTATATGACTACATTGTAATCTCCTAGGGGAAAGTCTTACCACTATAGGACTACATTGTAATCTCCTAGGAGAAAGTCTTACCACTATAGCACTACATTGTAATCTCCTAGGGGAAAGTCATACCACTATAGGACTACATTGTAATCTTCTAGGGGAAAGTATTACCACTATATGACTACATTGTAATCTCCTAGGGGAAAGTCTTACCACTATAGGACTACATTGTAATCTCCTAGGAGAAAGTCTTACCACTATAGCACTACATTGTAATCTCCTAGGGAAAAGTCTTACCACTATATGACTACATTGTAATCTCCTAGGGGAAAGTCTTACCACTATAGGACTACATTGTAATCTCCTAGGGGAAAGTCCTACCACTATAGGACTACATTGTAATCTCCTAGGGGAAAGTCTTACCACTATAGGACTACATTGTAATCTCCTAGGGGAAAGTCTCACCACTATAGGACTACATTGTAATCTCCTAGGGGAAAGTCTCACCACTATAGGACTATATTGTAATCTTCTAGGGTAAAGTCTTACCACTATAGGACTACATTGTAATCTCCTAGGGGAAAGTCTCACCACTATAGGACTACATTGTAATCTCCTAGGGGAAAGTCTCACCACTATAGGACTACATTGTAATCTCCTAGGGGAAAGTCTCACCACTATAGGACTATATTGTAATCTTCTAGGGTAAAGTCTTACCACTATAGGACTACATTGTAATCTCCTAGGGGAAAGTATTACCACTATAGTACTACATTGTAATCTCCTAGGGGAAAGTCTCACCACTATAGGACTACATTGTAATCTCCTAGGGGAAAGTCTCACCACTATAGGACTACATTGTAACCTCCTAGGGGAAAGTCTTACCACTATAGGACTACATTGTAATCTCCTAGGGGAAAGTCTTACCACTATAGGACTACATTGTAATCTCCTAGGGGAAAGTCTTATCACTATAGGACTACATTGTAATCTCCTAGGGGAAAGTCTTACCACTATAGCACTACATTGTAATCTCCTAGGGGAAAGTCTTACCACTATAGGACTACATTGTAATCTCCTAGGGGAAAGTCTTATCACTATAGGACTACATTGTAATCTCCTAGGGGAAAGTCTTACCACTATAGGACTACATTGTAATCTCCTAGGGGAAAGTCTTATCACTATAGGACTACATTGTAATCTCCTAGGGGAAAGTCTTACCACTATAGGACTACATTGTAATCTCCTAGGGGAAAGTCTTACCACTATAGCACTACATTGTAATCTCCTAGGGGAAAGTCTTACCACTATAGGACTACATTGTAATCTCCTAGGGAAAGTCTTATTACTATAGGACTACATTGTAATCTCCTAGGGGAAAGTCTTACCACTATATGACTACATTGTAATCTCCTAGAGGAAAGTCCTACCACTATAGGACTACATTGTAATCTCCTAGGGGAAAGTCTTATCACTATAGGACTACATTGTAATCTCCTAGGGGAAAGTCTTACCACTATAGGACTACATTGTAATCTCCTAGGGGAAAGTCTTACCACTATAGCACTACATTGTAATCTCCTAGGGGAAAGTCTTACCACTATAGCACTACATTGTAATCTCCTAGGGGAAAGTCTTATTACTATAGGACTACATTGTAATCTCCTAGGGGAAAGTCTTACCACTATAGGACTACATTGTAATCTCCTAGGGGAAAGTCTTACCACTATAGCACTACATTGTAATCTCCTAGGGGAAAGTCTCACAACTATAGGACTACATTGTAATCTCCTAGGGGAAAGTCTTACCACTATAGGACTATATTGTATTCTCCTAGGGGAAAGTCTTACCACTATATGACTACATTGTAATCTCCTAGGGGAAAGTTTTACCACTATAGGACTATATTGTAATGTCCTAGGGGAAAGTCTTACCACTATATGACTACATTGTAATCTCCTAGGGGAAAGTCATACCACTATATGACTACATTGTAATCTCCTAGGGGAAAGTCTTACCACTATAGGACTACATTGTAATCTCCTAGGGGAAAGTCATACCACTATATGACTACATTGTAATCTCCTAGGGGAAAGCCTTATCACTATAGGATTACATTGTAATCTCCTAGGGGAAAGTCTCACCACTATAGGACTACATTGTAATCTCCTAGGGGAAAGTCTTACCACTATAGGACTACATTGTAATCTCCTAGGGGAAAGTCTTATTACTATAGGACTACATTGTAATCTCCTAGGGGAAAGTCTTACCACTATAGGACTATATTGTGATCTCCTAGGGGAAAGTCTTACCACTATAGGACTATATTGTAATCTCCTAGGGGAAAGTCTTACCACTATAGGACTACATTGTAATCTCCTAGGGGAAAGTCTTACCACTATAGGACTACATTGTAATCTCCTAGGAGAAAGTCTTACCACTATAGGACTACATTGTAATCTCCTAGGGGGAAGTCTTATCATTATAGGACTACATTGTAATCTCCTAGGGGAAAGTCTTACCACTATATGACTACATTGTAATCTCCTAGGGGAAAGTCTTACCACTATATGACTACATTGTAATCTCCTAGGGGAAAGTCTTACCACTATAGGACTACATTGTAATCTCCTAGGGGAAAGTCTTACCACTATAGGACTATATTGTAATCTTCTAGGGGAAAGTCTTACCACTATAGGACTACATTGTAATCTCCTAGGAGAAAGTCTTACCACTATAGGACTACATTGTAATCTCCTAGGAGAAAGTCTTACCACTATAGCACTACATTGTAATCTCCTAGGGGAAAGTCTTACCACTATAGGACTACATTGTAATCTCCCAAGGGAAAGTCATACCACTATATGACTACATTGTAATCTCCTAGGGGAAAGTCATACCACTATAGGACTATATTGTAATCTTTTAGGGGAAAGTCTTACCACTATAGGACTACATTGTAATCTTCTAGGAGAAAGTCTTACCACTATAGCACTACATTGTAATCTCCTAGGGGAAAGTCTTACCACTATAGGACTACATTGTAATCTCCCAAGGGAAAGTCATACCACTATATGACTACATTGTAATCTCCTAGGGGAAAGTCATACCACTATAGGACTATATTGTAATCTTCTAGGGGAAAGTATTACCACTATATGACTACATTGTAATCTCCTAGGGGAAAGTCTTACCACTATAGGACTACATTGTAATCTCCTAGGAGAAAGTCTTACCACTATAGCACTACATTGTAATCTCCTAGGGGAAAGTCATACCACTATAGGACTACATTGTAATCTTCTAGGGGAAAGTATTACCACTATATGACTACATTGTAATCTCCTAGGGGAAAGTCTTACCACTATAGGACTACATTGTAATCTCCTAGGAGAAAGTCTTACCACTATAGCACTACATTGTAATCTCCTAGGGAAAAGTCTTACCACTATATGACTACATTGTAATCTCCTAGGGGAAAGTCTTACCACTATAGGACTACATTGTAATCTCCTAGGGGAAAGTCCTACCACTATAGGACTACATTGTAATCTCCTAGGGGAAAGTCTTACCACTATAGGACTACATTGTAATCTCCTAGGGGAAAGTCTCACCACTATAGGACTACATTGTAATCTCCTAGGGGAAAGTCTCACCACTATAGGACTATATTGTAATCTTCTAGGGTAAAGTCTTACCACTATAGGACTACATTGTAATCTCCTAGGGGAAAGTCTCACCACTATAGGACTACATTGTAATCTCCTAGGGGAAAGTCTCACCACTATAGGACTACATTGTAATCTCCTAGGGGAAAGTCTCACCACTATAGGACTATATTGTAATCTTCTAGGGTAAAGTCTTACCACTATAGGACTACATTGTAATCTCCTAGGGGAAAGTATTACCACTATAGTACTACATTGTAATCTCCTAGGGGAAAGTCTCACCACTATAGGACTACATTGTAATCTCCTAGTGGAAAGTCTCACCACTATAGGACTACATTGTAACCTCCTAGGGGAAAGTCTTACCACTATAGGACTACATTGTAATCTCCTAGGGGAAAGTCTTACCACTATAGGACTACATTGTAATCTCCTAGGGGAAAGTCTTATCACTATAGGACTACATTGTAATCTCCTAGGGGAAAGTCTTACCACTATAGCACTACATTGTAATCTCCTAGGGGAAAGTCTTACCACTATAGGACTACATTGTAATCTCCTAGGGGAAAGTCTTATCACTATAGGACTACATTGTAATCTCCTAGGGGAAAGTCTTACCACTATAGGACTACATTGTAATCTCCTAGGGGAAAGTCTTATCACTATAGGACTACATTGTAATCTCCTAGGGGAAAGTCTTACCACTATAGGACTACATTGTAATCTCCTAGGGGAAAGTCTTACCACTATAGCACTACATTGTAATCTCCTAGGGGAAAGTCTTACCACTATAGGACTACATTGTAATCTCCTAGGGAAAGTCTTATTACTATAGGACTACATTGTAATCTCCTAGGGGAAAGTCTTACCACTATATGACTACATTGTAATCTCCTAGGGGAAAGTCCTACCACTATAGGACTACATTGTAATCTCCTAGGGGAAAGTCTTATCACTATAGGACTACATTGTAATCTCCTAGGGGAAAGTCTTACCACTATAGGACTACATTGTAATCTCCTAGGGGAAAGTCTTACCACTATAGCACTACATTGTAATCTCCTAGGGGAAAGTCTTACCACTATAGCACTACATTGTAATCTCCTAGGGGAAAGTCTTATTACTATAGGACTACATTGTAATCTCCTAGGGGAAAGTCTTACCACTATAGGACTACATTGTAATCTCCTAGGGGAAAGTCTTACCACTATAGCACTACATTGTAATCTCCTAGGGGAAAGTCTCACAACTATAGGACTACATTGTAATCTCCTAGGGGAAAGTCTTACCACTATAGGACTATATTGTATTCTCCTAGGGGAAAGTCTTACCACTATATGACTACATTGTAATCTCCTAGGGGAAAGTTTTACCACTATAGGACTATATTGTAATGTCCTAGGGGAAAGTCTTACCACTATATGACTACATTGTAATCTCCTAGGGGAAAGTCATACCACTATATGACTACATTGTAATCTCCTAGGGGAAAGTCTCACCACTATAGGACTACATTGTAATCTCCTAGGGGAAAGTCTTACCACTATAGGACTACATTGTAATCTCCTAGGGGAAAGTCTTATTACTATAGGACTACATTGTAATCTCCTAGGGGAAAGTCTTACCACTATAGGACTATATTGTGATCTCCTAGGGGAAAGTCCTACCACTATAGGACTACATTGTAATCTCCTAGGGGAAAGTCTTACCACTATAGGACTACATTGTAATCTCCTAGGGGAAAGTCTTACCACTATAGGACTACATTGTAATCTCCTAGGGGAAAGTCTTACCACTATATGACTACATTGTAATCTCCTAGGGGAAAGTCTTACCACTATAGGACTACATTGTAATCTCCTAGGGGAAAGTCTTACCACTATAGGACTATATTGTAATCTTCTAGGGGAAAGTCTTACCACTATAGGACTATATTGTAATCTCCTAGGGGAAAGTCTCACCACTATAGGACTATATTGTAATCTCCTAGGGGAAAGTCTTACCACTATAGGACTACATTGTAATCTCCTAGGGGAAAGTCTTACCACTATAGGACTATATTGTAATCTTCTAGGGGAAAGTCTTACCACTATAGGACTATATTGTAATCTCCTAGGGGAAAGTCTCACAACTATAGGACTACATTGTAATCTCCTAGGGGAAAGTCTTACCACTATAGGACTACATTGTAATCTCCTAGGGGAAAGTCTTACCACTATAGGACTACATTGTAATCTCCTAGGGGAAAGTCTTACCACTATAGGACTACATTGTAATCTCCTAGGGGAAAGTCTTACCACTATAGGACTATATTGTAATCTCCTAGGGGAAAGTCTTACCACTATAGGACTACATTGTAATCTCCTAGGGGAAAGTCTTACCACTATAGGACTACATTGTAATCTCCTAGGGGAAAGTCTTACCACTATAGGACTACATTGTAATCTCCTAGGGGAAAGTCTTACCACTATAGGACTATATTGTAATCTCCTAGGGGAAAGTCTTACCACTATAGCACTATATTGTAATCTCCTAGGGGAAAGTCCTACCACTATAGGACTACATTGTAATCTCCTAGGGGAAAGTCTTACCACTATAGCACTACATTGTAATCTCCTAGGGGAAAGTCTTACCACTATAGGACTACATTGTAATCTCCTAGGGGAAAGTCTCACCACTATAGTACTACATTGTAATCTCCTAGGGGAAAGTCTTACCACTATAGGACTATATTGTAATCTCCTAGGGGAAAGTCTTACCACTATAGGACTACATTGTAATCTCCTAGGGGAAAGTCTTACCACTATAGGACTATATTGTAATCTCCTAGGGGAATGTCTTACCACTATAGCACTACATTGTAATCTCCTAGGGGAAAGTCTTACCACTATAGGACTTCATTGTAATCTCCTAGGAGAATGTCTTACCACTATAGGATTATATTGTAATCTCCTAGGGGAAAGTCTTACCACTATAGGACTACATTGTAATATCCTAGGGGAAAGTCTTACCACTATAGGACTACATTGTAATATCCTAGGGGAAAGTCTTACCACTATAGGACTACATTGTAATCTCCTAGGGGAAAGTCTTACCACTATAGGACTACATTGTAATCTCCTAGGGGAAAGTCTTACCACTATAGGACTACATTGTAATCTCCTAGGGGAAAGTCTCACCACTATAGGACTATATTGTAATCTCCTAGGGGAAAGTCTTACCACTATAGGACTACATTGTAATCTCCTAGGGGAAAGTCTCACCACTATAGGACTATATTGTAATCTTCTAGGGGAAAGTCTTACCACTATAGGACTATATTGTAATCTCCTAGGGGAAAGTCTTACCACTATAGGACTATATTGTAATCTCCTAGGGGAAAGTCTTACCACTATAGGACTACATTGTAATCTCCTAGGGGAAAGTCTTACCACTATAGGACTACATTGTAATCTCCTAGGGGAAAGTCTTACCACTATAGGACTACATTGTAATCTCCTAGGGGAAAGTCTTACCACTATAGGACTATATTGTAATCTCCTAGGGGAAAGTCTTACCACTATAGCACTATATTGTAATCTCCTAGGGGAAAGTCCTACCACTATAGGACTACATTGTAATCTCCTAGGGGAAAGTCTTACCACTATAGCACTACATTGTAATCTCCTAGGGGAAAGTCTTACCACTATAGGACTACATTGTAATCTCCTAGGGGAAAGTCTCACCACTATAGTACTACATTGTAATCTCCTAGGGGAAAGTCTTACCACTATAGGACTACATTGTAATCTCCTAGGGGAAAGTCTTACCACTATAGGACTACATTGTAATCTCCTAGGGGAAAGTCTTACCACTATAGGACTACATTGTAATCTCCTAGGGGAAAGTCTTACCACTATAGGACTATATTGTAATCTCCTAGGGGAAAGTCTTACCACTATAGCACTATATTGTAATCTCATAGGGGAAAGTCCTACCACTATAGGACTACATTGTAATCTCCTAGGGGAAAGTCTTACCACTATAGCACTATATTGTAATCTCCTAGGGGAAAGTCCTACCACTATAGGACTACATTGTAATCTCCTAGGGGAAAGTCTTACCACTATAGGACTACATTGTAATCTCCTAGGGGAAAGTCTCACCACTATAGGACTACATTGTAATCTCCTAGGGGAAAGTCTCACCACTATAGGACTACATTGTAATCTCCTAGGGGAAAGTCTCACCACTATAGGACTACATTGTAATCTCCTAGGGGAAAGTCTTACCACTATAGGACTACATTGTAATCTCCTAGGGGAAAGTCTTACCACTATAGGACTACATTGTAATCTCCTAGGGGAAAGTCTTACCACTATAGGACTACATTGTAATATCCTAGGGGAAAGTCTTACCACTATAGTACAGATCTCTATATACAGATCCCTGCGGTCTTGTGTCCTGTGTGAGATCTCTGTGTAATGTACAGATCTCTATATACAGGTCCCTGCGGTCTCGTGTCCTGTGTGAGATCTCTGTGTAATGTACAGATCTCTATATACAGGTCCCTGCGGTCTCGTGTCCTGTGTGAGATATCTGTGTAATGTACAGATCTCTATATACAGGTCCCTGTGGTCTCGTGTCCTGTGTGAGATCTCTGTGTAATGTACAGATCTCTATATACAGGTCCCTGTGGTCTCGTGTCCTGTGTGAGATCTCTGTGTAATGTACATTCTCTATATACAGGTCCCTGTGGTCTCGTGTCCTGTGTGAGATCTCTGTGTAATATACAGATCTCTATATACAGGTCCCTGCGGTCTCGTGTCCTGTGTGAGATATCTGTGTAATGTACAGATCTCTATATACAGGTCCCTGCGGTATTGTGTCCTGTGCTCTCGTGTTAGGTTATGTCTCTGTCTCTGGGTCCCTGTGGTCTCTTGGATTAGGTTCTGTCTCTGGTCCGTGTGATCTCTTGTGTTAGGTGATGTCTCTGGTCCCTGTGATCTCTTGTGTTAGGTGATGTCTCTGGTCCCTGTGATCTCTTGTGTTAGGTGATGTCTCTGGTCCCTGCGGTCTCTTGTGTTAGGTGATGTCTCTGGTCTCTGTGGTCTCTTGTGTTAGGTGATGTCTCTGGTCTCTGTGGTCTCTTGTGTTAGGTGATGTCTCTGGTCTCTGTGATCTCTTGTGTTAGGTGATGTCTCTGGTCCCTGCGGTCTCTTGTGTTAGGTGATGTCTCTGGTCCCTGCGGTCTCTTGTGTTAGGTGATGTCTCTGGTCCCTGTGGTATCTTGTGTTAGGTGATGTCTCTGGTCCCTGTGATCTCTTGTGTTAGGTGATGTCTCTGGTCCTTGTGATCTCTTGTGTTAGGTGATGTCTCTGGTCCCTGTGGTCTCTTGTGTTAGGTGATGTCTCTGGTCCCTGTGGTCTCTTGTGTTAGGTGATGTCTCTAGTCCCTGTGGTCTCTTGTGTTAGGTGATGTCTCTGGTCCCTGTGGTCTCTTGTGTTAGGTGATGTCTCTGGTCCGTGCGGTCTCTTGTGTTAGGTGATGTCTCTGGTCCCTGTGGTCTCTTGTGTTAGGTGATGTCTCTAGTCCCTGTGGTCTCTTGTGTTAGGTGAAGTCTCTGGTCCCTGTGGTCTCTTGTGTTAGGTGATGTCTCTGGTCCCTGCGGTCTCTTGTGTTAGGTGATGTCTCTGGTCCCTGTGGTCTCTTGTGTTAGGTGATGTCTCTGGTCTCTGTGATCTCTTGTGTTAGGTGATGTCTCTGGTCCCTGTGATCTCTTGTGTTAGGTGATGTCTCTGGTCCCTGTGATCTCTTGTGTTAGGTGATGTCTCTGGTCCCTGTGATCTCTTGTGTTAGGTGATGTCTCTGGTCCCTGTGATCTCTTGTGTTAGGTGATGTCTCTGGTCCCTGTGATCTCTTGTGTTAGGTGATGTCTCTGGTCCCTGTGATCTCTTGTGTTAGGTGATGTCTCTGGTCCCTGTGATCTCTTGTGTTAGGTGATGTCTCTGGTCCCTGTGATCTCTTGTGTTAGGTGATGTCTCTGGTCCCTGTGATCTCTTGTGTTAGGTGATGTCTCTGGTCTCTGTGATCTCTTGTGTTAGGTGATGTCTCTGGTCCCTGTGATCTCTTGTGTTAGGTGATGTCTCTGGTCCCTGTGATCTCTTGTGTTAGGTGATGTCTCTGGTCTCTGTGATCTCTTGTGTTAGGTGATGTCTCTGGTCCCTGTGATCTCTTGTGTTAGGTGATGTCTCTGGTCCCTGTGATCTCTTGTGTTAGGTGATGTCTCTGGTCCCTGTGATCTCTTGTGTTAGGTGATGTCTCTGGTCCCTGTGATCTCTTGTGTTAGGTGATGTCTCTGGTCCTTGTGGTCTCTTGTGTTAGGTGATGTCTCTGGTCCCTGTGGTCTCTTGTGTTAGGTGATGTCTCTGGTCCCTGTGATCTCTTGTGTTAGGTGATGTCTCTGGTCCCTGTTGTCTCTTGTGTTAGGTGATGTCTCTGGTCCCTGTGGTCTCTTGTGTTAGGTGATGTCTCTGGTCTCTGTGGTCTCTTGTGTTAGGTGATGTCTCTGGTCTCTGTGATCTCTTGTGTTAGGTGATGTCTCTGGTCCCTGTGGTCTCTTGTGTTAGGTGATGTCTCTGGTCCCTGTGATCTCTTGTGTTAGGTGATGTCTCTGGTCCCTGTGGTCTCTTGTGTTAGGTGATGTCTCTGGTCCCTGTGATCTCTTGTGTTAGGTGATGTCTCTGGTCCCTGTGATCTCTTGTGTTAGGTGATGTCTCTGGTCTCTGTGATCTCTTGTGTTAGGTGATGTCTCTGGTCCCTGTGATCTCTTGTGTTAGGTGATGTCTCTGGTCTCTGTGATCTCTTGTGTTAGGTGATGTCTCTGGTCCCTGTGATCTCTTGTGTTAGGTGATGTCTCTGGTCTCTGTGATCTCTTGTGTTAGGTGATGTCTCTGGTCCCTGTGATCTCTTGTGTTAGGTGATGTCTCTGGTCTCTGTGATCTCTTGTGTTAGGTGATGTCTCTGGTCCCTGTGGTCTCTTGTGTTAGGTGATGTCTCTGGTCCCTGTGATCTCTTGTGTTAGGTGATGTCTCTGGTCCCTGTGATCTCTTGTGTTAGGTGATGTCTCTGGTCCCTGTGATCTCTTGTGTTAGGTGATGTCTCTGGTCTCTGTGATCTCTTGTGTTAGGTGATGTCTCTGGTCTCTGTGATCTCTTGTGTTAGGTGATGTCTCTGGTCTCTGTGATCTCTTGTGTTAGGTGATGTCTCTGGTCTCTGTGATCTCTTGTGTTAGGTGATGTCTCTGGTCCCTGTGGTCTCTTGTGTTAGGTGATGTCTCTGGTCTCTGTGATCTCTTGTGTTAGGTGATGTCTCTGGTCCTTGTGATCTCTTGTGTTAGGTGATGTCTCTGGTCCCTGTGATCTCTTGTGTTAGGTGATGTCTCTGGTCCCTGTGATCTCTTGTGTTAGGTGATGTCTCTGGTCTCTGTGATCTCTTGTGTTAGGTGATGTCTCTGGTCCGTGCGGTCTCTTTTGTTAGGTGATGTCTCTGGTCCCTGTGATCTCTTGTGTTAGGTGATGTCTCTGGTCTCTGTGGTCTCTTGTGTTAGGTGATGTCTCTGGTCCTTGTGATCTCTTGTGTTAGGTGATGTCTCTGGTCCCTGTGATCTCTTGTGTTAGGTGATGTCTCTGGTCCCTGTGATCTCTTGTGTTAGGTCATGTCTCTGGTCCCTGTGATCTCTTGTGTTAGGTGATGTCTCTGGTCTCTGTGGTCTCTTGTGTTAGGTGATGTCTCTGGTCCCTGTGATCTCTTGTGTTAGGTGAAGTCTCTGGTCTCTGTGATCTCTTGTGTTAGGTGATGTCTCTGGTCCCTGTGGTCTCTTGTGTTAGGTGATGTCTCTGGTCCCTGTGATCTCTTGTGTTAGGTGATGTCTCTGGTCTCTGTGATCTCTTGTGTTAGGTGATGTCTCTGGTCCCTGTGGTCTCTTGTGTTAGGTGATGTCTCTGGTCCCTGTGATCTCTTGTGTTAGGTGATGTCTCTGGTCCCTGTGATCTCTTGTGTTAGGTGATGTCTCTGGTCCCTGTGATCTCTTGTGTTAGGTGATGTCTCTGGTCTCTGTGATCTCTTGTGTTAGGTGATGTCTCTGGTCCCTGTGGTCTCTTGTGTTAGGTGATGTCTCTGGTCCCTGTGGTCTCTTGTGTTAGGTGATGTCTCTGGTCCCTGTGATCTCTTGTGTTAGGTGATGTCTCTGGTCCCTGTGGTCTCTTGTGTTAGGTGATGTCTCTGGTCCCTGTGATCTCTTGTGTTAGGTGATGTCTCTGGTCCCTGTGATCTCTTGTGTTAGGTGATGTCTCAGGTCCCTGTGATCTCTTGTGTTAGGTGATGTCTCTGGTCCGTGCGGTCTCTTGTGTTAGGTGATGTCTCTGGTCCCTGTGGTCTCTTGTGTTAGGTGATGTCTCTGGTCCCTGCAGTCTCTTGTGTTAGGTGATGTCTCTGGTCCCTGTGGTCTCTTGTGTTAGGTGATGTCTCTGGTCCCTGTGATCTCTTGTGTTAGGTGATGTCTCTGGTCCCTGTGATCTCTTGTGTTAGGTGATGTCTCTGGTCCCTGTGGTCTCTTGTGTTAGGTGATGTCTCTGGTCCCTGTGATCTCTTGTGTTAGGTGATGTCTCTGGTCCCTGTGATCTCTTGTGTTAGGTGATGTCTCTGGTCTCTGTGATCTCTTGTGTTAGGTGATGTCTCTGGTCCCTGTGGTCTCTTGTGTTAGGTGATGTCTCTGGTCCCTGTGGTCTCTTGTGTTAGGTGATGTCTCTGGTCCCTGTGGTCTCTTGTGTTAGGTGATGTCTCTGGTCCCTGTGATCTCTTGTGTTAGGTGATGTCTCTGGTCTCTGTGATCTCTTGTGTTAGGTGATGTCTCTGGTCTCTGTGATCTCTTGTGTTAGGTGATGTCTCTGGTCCCTGTGATCTCTTGTGTTAGGTGATGTCTCTGGTCCCTGTGATCTCTTGTGTTAGGTGATGTCTCTGGTCTCTGTGATCTCTTGTGTTAGGTGATGTCTCTGGTCCCTGTGATCTCTTGTGTTAGGTGATGTCTCTGGTCCCTGTGGTCTCTTGTGTTAGGTGATGTCTCTGGTCCCTGTGATCTCTTGTGTTAGGTGATGTCTCTGGTCCCTGTGATCTCTTGTGTTAGGTGATGTCTCTGGTCTCTGTGATCTCTTGTGTTAGGTGATGTCTCTGGTCCCTGTGATCTCTTGTGTTAGGTGATGTCTCTGGTCCCTGTGATCTCTTGTGTTAGGTGATGTCTCTGGTCCCTGTGATCTCTTGTGTTAGGTGATGTCTCTGGTCTCTGTGATCTCTTGTGTTAGGTGATGTCTCTGGTCCCTGTGGTCTCTTGTGTTAGGTGATGTCTCTGGTCCCTGTGGTCTCTTGTGTTAGGTGATGTCTCTGGTCCCTGTGATCTCTTGTGTTAGGTGATGTCTCTGGTCCCTGTGATCTCTTGTGTTAGGTGATGTCTCTGGTCTCTGTGATCTCTTGTGTTAGGTGATGTCTCTGGTCCCTGTGGTCTCTTGTGTTAGGTGATGTCTCTGGTCCCTGTGATCTCTTGTGTTAGGTGATGTCTCTGGTCCCTGTGGTCTCTTGTGTTAGGTGATGTCTCTGGTCTCTGTGATCTCTTGTGTTAGGTGATGTCTCTGGTCTCTGTGATCTCTTGTGTTAGGTGATGTCTCTGGTCCCTGTGATCTCTTGTGTTAGGTGATGTCTCTGGTCCCTGTGGTCTCTTGTGTTAGGTGATGTCTCTGGTCCCTGTGATCTCTTGTGTTAGGTGATGTCTCTGGTCCCTGTGATCTCTTGTGTTAGGTGATGTCTCTGGTCTCTGTGGTCTCTTGTGTTAGGTGATGTCTCTGGTCTCTGTGGTCTCTTGTGTTAGGTGAAGTCTCTGGTCCCTGTGATCTCTTGTGTTAGGTGATGTCTCTGGTCTCTGTGGTCTCTTGTGTTAGGTGATGTCTCTGGTCTCTGTGATCTCTTGTGTTAGGTGATGTCTCTGGTCCCTGTGGTCTCTTGTGTTA
>JBBDGT010000129.1:0-60648 GCA_037306005.1 Rhinophrynus dorsalis | reverse complement strand
TCTAGCAGTGGAACTATACCTGGGGGGTGGGAGGGTCAGACAGTATGTGGGGCTATGACTAGCAGTGGAACTATACTGAGGGGTGGGGGGGTCAGACAGCATGTGGGGCTATGACTAGCAGTGGAACTATACTGGGGGGTGGGGGGGTCAGACAGTATGTGGGGCTATGACTAGCAGTGGAACTATACTGGGGGGTGGAGGGGTCAGACAGTATGTGGGGCTATGACTAGCAGTGGAACTATACTGGGGGGTGGGGAGGGTCAGACAGTATGTGGGGCTATGACTAGCAGTGGAACTATACTGGGGGGTGGGGGATCAGACAGCATGTGGGGCTATGACTAGCAGTGGAACTATACTGGGGGGTGGGAGGGTCAGACAGTATGTGGGGCTATGACTAGCAGTGGAACTATTCTGGGGGGAGGTCAGACAGCATGTGGGGCTATGACTAGCAGTGGAACTATACTGGGGGTGGGGGATCAGACAGTATGTGGGGCTATGACTAGCAGTGGAACTATACTGAGGGGTGGGGAGGTCAGACAGTATGTGGGGCTATGACTAGCAGTGGAACTATACTGGGGGGTGGGGGGATCAGACAGTATGTGGGGCTATGACTAGCAGTGGAACTATACTGGGGGGGTGGAGGGTCAGACAGTATGTGGGGCTATGACTAGCAGTGGAACTATACTGGGGGGTGGGGGGTCAGACAGTATGTGGGGCTATGACTAGCAGTGGAACTATACTGGGGGTGGGGGGTCAGACAGTATGTGGGGCTATGACTAGCAGTGGAAACTATACTGAGGGGGTGGGGGGTCAGACAGTATGTGGGGCTATGACTAGCAGTGGAACTATACTGGGGGGTGGGGGGAGTCAGACAGTATGTGGGGCTATGACTAGCAGTGGAACTATACTGGGGGTGGGGGGGTCAGACAGTATGTGGGGCTATGACTAGCAGTGGAACTATACTGGGGGGTGGGGGGATCAGACAGTATGTGGGGCTATGACTAGCAGTGGAACTATACTGGGGGGTGGGGGGGTCAGACAGTATGTGGGGCTATGACTAGCCAGTGGAACTATACTGGGGGGTGGGGGGTCAGACAGTATGTGGGGCTATGACTAGCCAGTGGAACTATACTGGGGGTGGGGGGTCAGACAGTATGTGGGGCTATGACTAGCAGTGGAACTATACTGGGTGGGGGATCAGACAGTATGTGGGGCTATGACTAGCAGTGGAACTATACTGGGGGGTGGGGGGATCAGACAGTATGTGGGGCTATGACTAGCAGTGGAACTATACTGGGTGGGGGGTCAGACAGCATGTGGGGCTATGACTAGCAGTGAAACTATACTGGGTGGGGGATCAGACAGTATGTGGGGCTATGACTAGCAGTGAAACTATACTGGGGTGGGGGATCAGACAGTATGTGGGGCTATGACTAGCAGTGGAACTATACTGGGGGGTGGGGGGTCAGACAGTATGTGGGGCTATGACTAGCAGTGGAACTATACTGGGGGGTGGGGGGTCAGACAGCATGTGGGGCTATGACTAGCAGTGGAACTATACTGGGGGGTGGGGGGTCAGACAGTATGTGGGGCTATGACTAGCAGTGGAACTATACTGGGGGGTGGGGGGATCAGACAGTATGTGGGGCTATGACTAGCAGTGGAACTATACTGGGGTGGGGGATCAGACAGTATGTGGGGCTATGACTAGCAGTGGAACTATACTGGGGGTGGGGGATCAGACAGTATGTGGGCTATGACTAGCAGTGGAACTATACTGGGTGGGGGGTCAGACAGCATGTGGGGCTATGACTAGCAGTGAAACTATACTGGGGTGGGGGATCAGACAGTATGTGGGGCTATGACTAGCAGTGGAACTATACTGGGGGGTGGGGGGTCAGACAGTATGTGGGGCTATGACTAGCAGTGGAACTATACTGGGGGGTGGGGGGATCAGACAGTATGTGGGGCTATGACTAGCAGTGGAACTATACTGGGGGGTGGGGGGATCAGACAGTATGTGGGGCTATGACTAGCAGTGGAACTATACTGGGGGGTGGGGGGGTCAGACAGTATGTGGGGCTATGACTAGCAGTGGAACTATACTGGGGGGTGGGGGGTCAGACAGTATGTGGGGCTATGACTAGCAGTGGAACTATACTGGGGGGTGGGGGGTCAGACAGCATGTGGGGCTATGACTAGCAGTGGAACTATACTGGGTGGTGGGGATCAGACAGTATGTGGGGCTATGACTAGCAGTGGAACTATACTGGGGGGTGGGGGGTCAGACAGCATGTGGGGCTATGACTAGCAGTGGAACTATACTGAGGGGTGGGGGGATCAGACAGTATGTGGGGCTATGACTAGCAGTGGAACTATACTGAGGGGTGGGGGGGTCAGACAGTATGTGGGGCTATGACTAGCAGTGGAACTATACTGGGGGGTGGGGGGTCAGACAGTATGTGGGGCTATGACTAGCAGTGGAACTATACTGGGGGGTGGGGGATCAGACAGTATGTGGGGCTATGACTACCAGTGGAACTATACTGGGGGGTGGGGGATCAGACAGTATGTGGGGCTATGACTAGCAGTGGAACTATACTGGGGGGTGGGGGGATCAGACAGTATGTGGGGCTATGACTACCAGTGGAACTATACTGGGGGGTGGGGGGATCAGACAGTATGTGGGGCTATGACTAGCCAGTGGAACTATACTGGGGGGTTGGGGGATCAGACAGTATGTGGGGCTATGACTACCAGTGGAACTATACTGGGGGGTGGGGGATCAGACAGTATGTGGGGCTATGACTAGCAGTGGAACTATACTGGGGGTGGGGGGTCAGACAGTATGTGGGGCTATGACTACCAGTGGAACTATACTGGGGTGGGGGGTCAGACAGTATGTGGGGCTATGACTAGCAGTGGAACTATACTGGGGGGTGGCGGGATCAGACAGTATGTGGGGCTATGACTACCAGTGGAACTATACTGGGGGTGGGGGGTCAGACAGCATGTGGGGCTATGACTAGCAGTGGAACTATACTGGGGGGTGGGAGGGTCAGACAGTATGTGGGGCTATGACTAGCAGTGGAACTATACTGGGGGGTGGGAGGGTCAGACAGTATGTGGGGCTATGACTAGCAGTGGAACTATACTGGGGGGTGGGGGGTCAGACAGCATGTGGGGCTATGACTAGCAGTGGAACTATACTGGGGGGTGGGGGATCAGACAGTATGTGGGGCTATGACTAGCAGTGGAACTATACTGGGGGGTGGGGGGTCAGACAGCATGTGGGGCTATGACTACCAGTGGAACTATACTGGGGGGTGGGGGATCAGACAGTATGTGGGGCTATGACTAGCAGTGGAACTATACTGGGGGGGGGGTCAGACAGCATGTGGGGCTATGACTAGCAGTGGAACTATGCTGAGGGGTGGAGGGGTCAGACAGTATGTGGGGCTATGACTAGCAGTGGAACTATACTGGGGGGTGGGGGATCAGACAGTATGTGGGGCTATGACTAGCAGTGGAACTATACTGAGGGGGTGGGGGATCAGACAGTATGTGGGGCTATGACTAGCAGTGGAACTATACTGGGGGGTGGGGGATCAGACAGTATGTGGGGCTATGACTAGCAGTGGAACTATACTGGGGGTGGGAGGGTCAGACAGTATGTGGGGCTATGACTAGCAGTGGAACTATACTGGGGGGTGGGGGGTCAGACAGCATGTGGGGCTATGACTAGCAGTGGAACTATGCTGGGGGGTGGGGGATCAGACAGTATGTGGGGCTATGACTAGCAGTGGAACTATACTGGGGGGTGGGGGGTCAGACAGTATGTGGGGCTATGACTAGCAGTGGAACTATACTGGGGGGTGGGGGGATCAGACAGCATGTGGGGCTATGACTAGCAGTGGAACTATACTGGGGGGTGGGGGGTCAGACAGTATGTGGGGCTATGACTAGCAGTGGAACTATACTGGGGGGTGGGGGATCAGACAGTATGTGCGGGCTATGACTAGCAGTGGAACTATACTGGGGGGTTGGGGGGATCAGACAGTATGTGGGGCTATGACTAGCAGTGGAACTATACTGGGGGGTGGGGGTCAGACAGCATGTGGGGCTATGACTAGCAGTGGAACTATGCTGAGGGGTGGAGGGGTCAGACAGCATGTGGGGCTATGACTAGCAGTGGAACTATACTGGGGGGTGGGGGGATCAGACAGCATGTGGGGCTATGACTAGCAGTGGAACTATACTGGGGGTGGTGGGGGGACAGACAGTATGTGGGGCTATGACTAGCAGTGGAACTATACTGGGGGGTGGTGGGGGACAGACAGTATGTGGGGCTATGACTAGCAGTGGAACTATACTGGGGGGTGGGGGGATCAGACAGTATGTGGGGCTATGACTAGCAGTGGAACTATACTGGGGGGTGGTGGGGGATCAGACAGCTATGTGGGGCTATGACTAGCAGTGGAACTATACTGGGGGGTGGGGGGATCAGACAGTATGTGGGGCTATGACTAGCAGTGGAACTATACTGGGGGGTGGGGGGGATCAGACAGCATGTGGGGCTATGACTAGCAGTGGAACTATACTGGGGGGTGGGGGATCAGACAGTATGTGGGGCTATGACTAGCAGTGGAACTATACTGGGGGGTGGTGGGGGGACAGACAGTATGTGGGGCTATGACTAGCAGTGGAACTATACTGGGGGGTGGTGGGGGGACAGACAGTATGTGGGGCTATGACTAGCAGTGGAACTATACTGGGGGGTGGGGGGGGTCAGACAGTATGTGGGGCTATGACTAGCAGTGGAACTATACTGGGGGGTGGGGGGTCAGACAGTATGTGGGGCTATGACTAGCAGTGGAACTATACTGGGGGGTGGGGGGGTCAGACAGTATGTGGGGCTATGACTAGCAGTGGAACTATACTGGGGGGTGGGGGGTCAGACAGTATGTGGGGCTATGACTAGCAGTGGAACTATACTGGGGGGTGGGGGGTCAGACAGTATGTGGGGCTATGACTAGCAGTGGAACTATACTGGGGGGTGGGGGATCAGACAGCTATGTGGGGCTATGACTAGCAGTGGAACTATACTGGGGGGTGGGGGGTCAGACAGTATGTGGGGCTATGACTAGCAGTGGAACTATACTGGGTGGGGGGTCAGACAGCATGTGGGGCTATGACTAGCAGTGGAACTATACTGGGGGGTGGGGGATCAGACAGCATGTGGGGCTATGACTAGCAGTGGAACTATACTGGGGGGTGGGGGGATCAGACAGTATGTGGGGCTATGACTAGCAGTGGAACTATACTGGGGGGGTGGGGGGTCAGACAGTATGTGGGGCTATGACTAGCAGTGGAACTATACTGGGGGGTGGGGGGATCAGACAGTATGTGGGGCTATGACTAGCAGTGGAACTATACTGGGTGGGGGATCAGACAGTATGTGGGGCTATGACTAGCAGTGGAACTATACTGGGTGGGGGATCAGACAGTATGTGGGGCTATGACTACAGTGGAACTATACTGGGGGGTGGGGGGATCAGACAGTATGTGGGGCTATGACTAGCAGTGGAACTATACTGGGGGGTGGGGGGATCAGACAGTATGTGGGGCTATGACTAGCAGTGGAACTATACTGGGGGGTGGGAGGGTCAGACAGCATGTGGGGCTATGACTAGCAGTGGAACTATACTGGGGGGTTGGGGGGGTCAGACAGTATGTGGGGCTATGACTAGCAGTGGAACTATACTGGGGGGTGGGGGATCAGACAGTATGTGGGGCTATGACTAGCAGTGGAACTATACTGGGGGGTGGGGGGATCAGACAGTATGTGGGGCTATGACTAGCAGTGGAACTATACTGGGGGGTGGGGGGGGTCAGACAGCATGTGGGGCTATGACTAGCAGTGGAACTATACTGGGGGGTGGGAGGGTCAGACAGTATGTGGGGCTATGACTAGCAGTGGAACTATACTGGGGGGTGGGAGGGTCAGACAGTATGTGGGGCTATGACTAGCAGTGGAACTATACTGAGGGGTGGGGGGATCAGACAGTATGTGGGGCTATGACTAGCAGTGGAACTATATTGGGGGGTGGGGGGATCAGACAGTATGTGGGGCTATGACTAGCAGTGGAACTATACTGGGGGGTGGGAGGGTCAGACAGTATGTGGGGCTATGACTACCAGTGGAACTATACTGAGGGGTGGGGGATCAGACAGTATGTGGGGGCTATGACTAGCAGTGGAACTATACTGGGGGGTGGGGGGTCAGACAGCATGTGGGGCTATGACTAGCAGTGGAACTATACTGGGGGGTGGGGGATCAGACAGTATGTGGGGCTATGACTAGCAGTGGAACTATACTGGGGGGTGGGAGGGTCAGACAGCATGTGGGGCTATGACTAGCAGTGGAACTATACTGGGGGGTGGGGGGTCAGACAGTATGTGGGGCTATGACTAGCAGTGGAACTATACTGGGGGGTGGGGGATCAGACAGTATGTGGGGCTATGACTAGCAGTGGAACTATACTGGGGGGTGGGGGGGTCAGACAGTATGTGGGGCTATGACTAGCAGTGGAACTATACTGGGGGGTGGGGGGTCAGACAGCATGTGGGGCTATGACTAGCAGTGGAACTATACTGGGGGGTGGGGGATCAGACAGTATGTGGGGCTATGACTAGCAGTGGAACTATACTGGGGGGTGGGGGGTCAGACAGTATGTGGGGCTATGACTAGCAGTGGAACTATACTGGGGTGGGGGATCAGACAGTATGTGGGGCTATGACTAGCAGTGGAACTATACTGGGGGGTGGGGGGATCAGACAGTATGTGGGGCTATGACTAGCAGTGGAACTATACTGGGGGGTGGGGGTGGATCAGACAGTATGTGGGGCTATGACTAGCAGTGGAACTATACTGGGGGGTGGGGGGGATCAGACAGTATGTGGGGCTATGACTAGCAGTGGAACTATACTGGGGGTGGGGGATCAGACAGTATGTGGGGCTATGACTAGCAGTGGAACTATACTGGGGGTGGGGGATCAGACAGTATGTGGGGCTATGACTAGCAGTGGAACTATACTGGGGGATGGGGAGGGGTCAGACAGCATGTGGGGCTATGACTAGCAGTGGAACTATACTGGGGGGTGGGGGGTCAGACAGTATGTGGGGCTATGACTAGCAGTGGAACTATACTGGGGGGTGGGGGGATCAGACAGCATGTGGGGCTATGACTAGCAGTGGAACTATACTGGGGTGGGGGGGTCAGACAGTATGTGGGGCTATGACTAGCAGTGGAACTATACTGGGGGGTGGGGGGATCAGACAGTATGTGGGGCTATGACTAGCAGTGGAACTATACTGGGGGGTGGGGGGTCAGACAGTATGTGGGGCTATGACTAGCAGTGGAACTATACTGGGGTGGGGGGTCAGACACCATGTGGGGCTATGACTAGCAGTGGAACTATACTGGGGGGTGGGGGGGTCAGACAGCATGTGGGGCTATGACTAGCAGTGGAACTATACTGGGGGGTGGGGGGATCAGACAGTATGTGGGGCTATGACTAGCAGTGGAACTATACTGGGGGGTGGGGGGGATCAGACAGTATGTGGGGCTATGACTAGCAGTGGAAACTATACTGGGGGGTGGGGGGTCAGACAGCATGTGGGGCTATGACTAGCAGTGGAACTATACTGGGGGTGGGGGGGTCAGACAGCATGTGGGGCTATGACTAGCAGTGGAACTATACTGGGGGGTGGGGGGGTCAGACAGTATGTGGGGCTATGACTAGCAGTGGAACTATACTGGGGGGTGGGGGGATCAGACAGTATGTGGGGCTATGACTAGCAGTGGAACTATACTGGGGGGTGGGGGGGTCAGACAGTATGTGGGGCTATGACTAGCAGTGGAACTATACTGGGGGGTGGGGGATCAGACAGTATGTGGGGCTATGACTAGCAGTGGAACTATACTGGGGGGTGGGGGGGTCAGACAGTATGTGGGGCTATGACTAGCAGTGGAACTATACTGGGGGGGTGGGGGATCAGACAGTATGTGGGGCTATGACTAGCAGTGGAACTATACTGGGGGGTGGGGGGGTCAGACAGTATGTGGGGCTATGACTAGCAGTGGAACTATACTGGGGGGTGGGGGGATCAGACAGTATGTGGGGCTATGACTAGCAGTGGAACTATACTGGGGGTGGGGGGATCAGACAGTATGTGGGGCTATGACTAGCAGTGGAACTATACTGGGGGGTGTGGGGGGGTCAGACAGCATGTGGGGCTATGACTAGCAGTGGAACTATACTGGGGGGTGGGGGGGTCAGACAGTATGTGGGGCTATGACTAGCAGTGGAACTATACTGGGGGTGGGGGATCAGACAGCATGTTGGGCTATGACTAGCAGTGGAACTATACTGGGGGGTGGGGGGATCAGACAGTATGTGGGGCTATGACTAGCAGTGGAACTATACTGGGGGGTGGGGGGATCAGACAGTATGTGGGGCTATGACTAGCAGTGGAACTATACTGAGGGGTGGGGGGATCAGACAGTATGTGGGGCTATGACTAGCAGTGGAACTATACTGGGGGGTGGGGGTCAGACAGCATGTGGGGCTATGACTAGCAGTGGAACTATACTGGGGGGTGGGGGGGTCAGACAGTATGTGGGGCTATGACTACCAGTGGAACTATACTGGGGGTGGGGGGTCAGACAGTATGTGGGGCTATGACTAGCAGTGGAACTATACTGGGGGGTGGGGGGATCAGACAGTATGTGGGGCTATGACTAGCAGTGGAACTATACTGGGGGGTGGGGGGTCAGACAGTATGTGGGGCTATGACTAGCAGTGGAACTATACTGGGTGGGGGGTCAGACAGTATGTGGGGCTATGACTAGCAGTGGAACTATACTGAGGGGGTGGGGGGTCAGACAGTATGTGGGGCTATGACTAGCAGTGGAACTATACTGGGGGGTGGGGGGGGTCAGACAGCATGTGGGGCTATGACTAGCAGTGGAACTATACTGGGGGTGGGGGGATCAGACAGTATGTGGGGCTATGACTAGCAGTGGAACTATACTGGGGGGTGGGGGGGTCAGACAGCATGTGGGGCTATGACTAGCAGTGGAACTATACTGAGGGGTGGGGGGGTCAGACAGCATGTGGGGCTATGACTAGCAGTGGAACTATACTGGGGGGTGGGGGGACAGACAGTATGTGGGGCTATGACTAGCAGTGGAACTATACTGGGGGGTGGTGGGATCAGACAGTATGTGGGGCTATGACTAGCAGTGGAACTATACTGGGGGGTGGGGGGTCAGACAGTATGTGGGGCTATGACTAGCAGTGGAACTATACTGGGGGGTGGGGGGGATCAGACAGTATGTGGGGCTATGACTAGCAGTGGAACTATACTGGGGGGTTGGGGGGGGTCAGACAGTATGTGGGGCTATGACTAGCAGTGGAACTATACTGGGGGGTGGGGGGACAGACAGTATGTGGGGCTATGACTAGCAGTGGAACTATACTGGGGGGTGGGGGGACAGACAGTATGTGGGGCTATGACTAGCAGTGGAACTATACTGGGGGGTGGGGGGTCAGACAGTATGTGGGGCTATGACTAGCAGTGGAACTATACTGGGGGGTGGGGGGGTCAGACAGCATGTGGGGCTATGACTAGCAGTGGAACTATACTGGGGTGGGGGGTCAGACAGCTATGTGGGGCTATGACTAGCAGTGGAACTATACTGGGGGGTGGGGGGATCAGACAGTATGTGGGGCTATGACTAGCAGTGGAACTATACTGGGTGGGGGGATCAGACAGTATGTGGGGCTATGACTAGCAGTGGAACTATACTGGGGGGGTGGGGGGGATCAGACAGCATGTGGGGCTATGACTAGCAGTGGAACTATACTGGGGTGGGGGGATCAGACAGTATGTGGGGCTATGACTAGCAGTGGAACTATACTGGGGGGTGGGGGGATCAGACAGCATGTGGGGCTATGACTAGCAGTGGAACTATACTGGGGGGTGGGGGATCAGACAGTATGTGGGGCTATGACTAGCAGTGGAACTATACTGGGGGGTGGGGGGATCAGACAGTATGTGGGGCTATGACTAGCAGTGGAACTATACTGGGGGGTGGGGGGATCAGACAGTATGTGGGGCTATGACTAGCAGTGGAACTATACTGGGGGGTGGGGGGATCAGACAGTATGTGGGGCTATGACTAGCAGTGGAACTATACTGGGGGGTGGGGGGGTCAGACAGTATGTGGGGCTATGACTAGCAGTGGAACTATACTGGGGGGTGGGGGATCAGACAGCATGTGGGGCTATGACTAGCAGTGGAACTATTCTGGGGGGTGGGGGGTCAGACAGCATGTGGGGCTATGACTAGCAGTGGAACTATACTGGGGGGTGGGGGATCAGACAGTATGTGGGGCTATGACTAGCAGTGGAACTATACTGGGGGGTGGGGGGGTCAGACAGCATGTGGGGCTATGACTAGCAGTGGAACTATACTGGGGGGTGGGGGGGTCAGACAGCATGTGGGGCTATGACTAGCAGTGGAACTATACTGGGGGGTGGGGGGATCAGACAGTATGTGGGGCTATGACTAGCAGTGGAACTATACTGGGGGGTGGGGGGGATCAGACAGTATGTGGGGCTATGACTAGCAGTGGAACTATACTGGGGGGTGGGGGATCAGACAGTATGTGGGGCTATGACTAGCAGTGGAACTATACTGGGGGGTGGGGGATCAGACAGTATGTGGGGCTATGACTAGCAGTGGAACTATACTGGGGGGTGGGGGGGACAGACAGCATGTGGGGCTATGACTAGCAGTGGAACTATACTGGGGTGGGGGGTCAGACAGCATGTGGGGCTATGACTAGCAGTGGAACTATACTGGGGGGTTGGGGGGGTCAGACAGTATGTGGGGCTATGACTAGCAGTGGAACTATACTGGGGGGTGGGGGATCAGACAGTATGTGGGGCTATGACTAGCAGTGGAACTATACTGGGTGGGGGATCAGACAGTATGTGGGGCTATGACTAGCAGTGGAACTATTCTGGGGGGTGGGGGGTCAGACAGTATGTGGGGCTATGACTAGCAGTGGAACTATACTGGGGGGTGGGGGGGTCAGACAGTATGTGGGGCTATGACTAGCAGTGGAACTATACTGGGGGGTGGGGGGATCAGACAGTATGTGGGGCTATGACTAGCAGTGGAACTATACTGGGGGGTTGGGGGGGGTCAGACAGTATGTGGGGCTATGACTAGCAGTGGAACTATACTGGGGGGTGGGGGGTCAGACAGTATGTGGGGCTATGACTAGCAGTGGAACTATACTGGGGGGTGGGGGATCAGACAGTATGTGGGGCTATGACTAGCAGTGGAACTATACTGGGGGGTGGGGGGTCAGACAGTATGTGGGGCTATGACTAGCAGTGGAACTATACTGGGGGGTGGGGGGGATCAGACAGTATGTGGGGCTATGACTAGCAGTGGAACTATACTGGGGGGTGGGGGATCAGACAGTATGTGGGGCTATGACTAGCAGTGGAACTATACTGGGGGGTGGGGGGTCAGACAGTATGTGGGGCTATGACTAGCAGTGGAACTATACTGGGGGGTGGTGGGGTCAGACAGCATGTGGGGCTATGACTAGCAGTGGAACTATACTGGGGGGTGGGGGGATCAGACAGCATGTGGGGCTATGACTAGCAGTGGAACTATACTGGGGGGTGGGGGGTCAGACAGTATGTGGGGCTATGACTAGCAGTGGAACTATACTGGGGGGTGGGGGATCAGACAGTATGTGGGGCTATGACTAGCAGTGGAACTATACTGGGGGGTGGGGGGATCAGACAGTATGTGGGGCTATGACTAGCAGTGGAACTATACTGGGGGGTGGGGGGTCAGACAGTATGTGGGGCTATGACTAGCAGTGGAACTATACTGGGGGGTGGGGGATCAGACAGTATGTGGGGCTATGACTAGCAGTGGAACTATACTGGGGGGTGGGGGGGGTCAGACAGTATGTGGGGCTATGACTAGCAGTGGAACTATTCTGGGGGGTGGGGGGTCAGACAGTATGTGGGGCTATGACTAGCAGTGGAACTATACTGGGGGGTGGGGGGGGTCAGACAGTATGTGGGGCTATGACTAGCAGTGGAACTATACTGGGGGGTGGGGGGGATCAGACAGTATGTGGGGCTATGACTAGCAGTGGAACTATACTGGGGGGGTGGTGGGGTCAGACAGCATGTGGGGCTATGACTAGCAGTGGAACTATACTGGGGGGTGGGGGGATCAGACAGTATGTGGGGCTATGACTAGCAGTGGAACTATACTGGGGGGTGGGGGGGGTCAGACAGTATGTGGGGCTATGACTACCAGTGGAACTATACTGGGGGGTGGGGGGGATCAGACAGTATGTGGGGCTATGACTAGCAGTGGAACTATACTGGGGGGTGGGAGGGTCAGACAGTATGTGGGGCTATGACTAGCAGTGGAACTATACTGGGGGGTGGGGGGTCAGACAGCATGTGGGGCTATGACTAGCAGTGGAACTATACTGGGGGGTGGGGGGGTCAGACAGCATGTGGGGCTATGACTAGCAGTGGAACTATACTGGGGTGGGGGGATCAGACAGTATGTGGGGCTATGACTAGCAGTGGAACTATACTGGGGGGTGGGGGATCAGACAGTATGTGGGGCTATGACTAGCAGTGGAACTATACTGGGGGGTGGGGGATCAGACAGTATGTGGGGCTATGACTAGCAGTGGAACTATACTGGGGGGTGGGGGATCAGACAGTATGTGGGGCTATGACTAGCAGTGGAACTATACTGGGGGGTGGGGGATCAGACAGTATGTGGGGCTATGACTAGCAGTGGAACTATACTGGGGGGTGGGGGATCAGACAGTATGTGGGGCTATGACTAGCAGTGGAACTATACTGGGGGGTGGGGGGATCAGACAGTATGTGGGGCTATGACTAGCAGTGGAACTATACTGGGGGGTGGGGGGATCAGACAGTATGTGGGGCTATGACTAGCAGTGGAACTATACTGGGGGGTGGGGGATCAGACAGTATGTGGGGCTATGACTAGCAGTGGAACTATACTGGGGGGTGGGGGGATCAGACAGTATGTGGGGCTATGACTACCAGTGGAACTATACTGGGGGTGGGGGGTCAGACAGCATGTGGGGCTATGACTAGCAGTGGAACTATACTGGGGGGTGGGGGGATCAGACAGTATGTGGGGCTATGACTACCAGTGGAACTATACTGGGGGGTGGGGGGTCAGACAGCATGTGGGGCTATGACTAGCAGTGGAACTATACTGGGGGGTGGGGGATCAGACAGCATGTGGGGCTATGACTAGCAGTGGAACTATACTGGGTGGGGGGTCAGACAGCATGTGGGGCTATGACTAGCAGTGGAACTATACTGGGGGGTGGGGGGGTCAGACAGTATGTGGGGCTATGACTAGCAGTGGAACTATACTGGGGGGTGGGGGGGTCAGACAGTATATGGGGCTATGACTAGCAGTGGAACTATACTGGGGGGTGGGGGGGGTCAGACAGCATGTGGGGCTATGACTAGCAGTGGAACTATACTGGGGGGTGGGGGGGATCAGACAGTATGTTGGGCTATGACTAGCAGTGGAACTATACTGGGGGGTGGGGGGTCAGACAGCATGTGGGGCTATGACTAGCAGTGGAACTATACTGGGGGGTGGGGGGGTCAGACAGCATGTGGGGCTATGACTAGCAGTGGAACTATACTGGGGGGTGGGGGATCAGACAGCATGTGGGGCTATGACTAGCAGTGGAACTATACTGGGGGGTGGGGGGATCAGACAGTATGTGGGGCTATGACTAGCAGTGGAACTATACTGGGTGGGGGGTCAGACAGCATGTGGGGCTATGACTAGCAGTGGAACTATACTGGGGGGTGGGGGGGGTCAGACAGCATGTGGGGCTATGACTAGCAGTGGAACTATTCTGGGGGGTCAGACAGCACAGGGAGCTATGAATACCAGAGGTCTGTGGAACCAGGCTGGGGTGGAGAACACAGTATGTGGGCATATGAGACTTATGGAGAGCATTAGAATCAGGCTGGTGACGCTGACCGTGTAAATGCTAGACGGGTGTTAAGTGTCAATGTTTTGGACACCCCTGCAGCACACACAGGGTTAACTGAGTGACATAAGAGGCTTTCCCCAAGCTCCCCCCCTCATACCTGGAAATTCAGGTAGGTTGGAAGCAGGGGAGTTATGTAGGTACCCTGCATCTCCTGTGTTGATCTAAGAGTCTTATTGTCTGAGAGATCAATAGCTGGGGGGACATCAGGAGGGGTCTTTCCTGATCCCCCCACAAGGGCTGATAAAAATAAAAGTTAACTCATTTAGTGGGGGGGGGGAGTCCAAGCAAGTGTGGGGCATGGGCCTGGCTGTATGGGTACACACTGCCAAACCCAAGCCCTCACCGGTTTAGCAGTCTAAGAGTTAATGAGTGGTGTGCAACGCATTTCATGGGGTTAACAGACTGAGAACTGAAATGTGTCAGTTACACAGCGGTAGTGACAAGCACCGTTGGGTCAGGTGGGCCTGTGCTTGACAATACATATTTTGTTCATTAATCCTTTGAGTGCCAGAGGGGTATGGAATGCATTGCAAACCAATGCGTTCCGTACCCCTCCGGCACTCAAAGGGTTAAAAAGTGTAACCTTTTTATACTTAAATGAACAGTAAACACCTCTCTGTGATGTTTTTAGATGGAATTCAGTGTAAAAACCCACAGCAGATTGATCTGAATGAAGATAAAGATTCTCTCATTTCCCTTCCACAGGTGATCAAGATGAGAAAACGGAGGATGAGGGAGACAGTATCACTGCACCAGAGAAGGTAAGGTTTCATCTCTGGTCTCAGGCTTCCAGCAAATGGGTAGATAATATTTGTCTCTCCAGCTGTGGGGTCTGTAGTGCATTTCTCCATAACTGGAGTGCTATTGCTTGCCTATCACTTGCTTAGGCAAAGCAGCCTATGTCCTCTTAGCCCTGCCTCTAACCACGCCCTCTCATCACACCTCAGCCCCTCCCCGTTCCTTACATAACCCCAACACGCACACACACACCTCTTTGGCACTGTATGCGGACGTTGTCGCAATCATCTCCCAGTCATTCAGCGAAAAGGAAGTGGCGAAAAATCTGCAAACATCATTAGATACCATCTCAACCTGGTACAGCGACTGGCGAATAGAACTCAACATCAGCAAGACAACTGCAACACTGTTTACCAGAAAGAAGATCAAGGAGCACCCGCACATCAGCCTCAATGGGGAGACCATCAAGTGGGAGAGCAGCAGCCGCTACCTCGGTGTGACCCTGGACAGCAAGCTCAACTGGGGAAGCCATATTGAGAATACTCAGCAGAAGGCAACAGGAAAGATGGCAGCACTGTACCCACTCCTGAAGATCAAGTCCATGCCACTCCGGACTAAGATTAACGTCTACAAGGCAATCATCAGACCTACCCTGACGTATGCCTCCCCAGCATGGATCACTTGCCATGAGCGACACCGGAAGAGTCTTCAGATAGTCCAGAAGAAGGCCCTGCGGATATCATCTGGAGCTCCAAGATTCGTAAGGACAGCTGACCTTCACAGGGAGCTGGACATCGAGATGTTGGACGAACACCTAGCGAAGCTGAGTAAGAACTTCTGGAAAGGACTAGATCAGAACCCTAACCCTCTGATCAGAAAACTCACTGCCACCACTGCAAACCCCTTTGACCGCTACCCCTCACAGTGAAGACCCTGTGAAACCAACCCAACTGTGACAAGTCAACACAGACCATGAAGAATCCAAACCTGCGACTACAACCCAACCTGAGAAGATGGAGTAATGAGGCTCAAGACTCGGTATCCAAAAATCACCGCTGATGGATAAAATCTATCAGCAAGAAGAAGACGACAGGAGACACACACCTCTTGCCCCTTCTGGCTGGTACAGTAAATACCCTCAGCCAATGATATACAGACACACAAGTGGCACTAACACAAACCTGGTGATATTAACAGAGCTGTATTTATATTATCCATTTTTTATTTAACCCCTTAACAACCCTTGACGGTCATAGCACGTCATGGGTAGATCTGACTTAACGACCCATGACATACTATGACCGTCATGGAATTCCGCGGCTGCACGCCATTCGGGGAGTCCGGAAACAAAAAAATGCTTGTGGTCGTTAAGTGACCGCCGCTTGTGTGCGCGGACGGTCCTTAACGGGTTAAAGCTATAGTTTAAGAGATATTTATCTTTGTCAGTTTATTCAAACTAGTCAGTGCTTCTTGGCACAGCCTGGCGTCCCAGATACTAACATTCCACTCTCCCTCCCAACTACCACTTTATACCAGCTAATACTAGCTAATTTACATAAAATGACAAATAAAGTTAATAAATCATAAACTATGGTTTTAGATAAATAATGGCTAACACCTGTATAGAAGATTTTGAAACATCTTTCCAAATTGCACAAGTCATTATAATGTTTTAATTACGCATGTGCGTATCACTAAAAATTCACTAATACATTTTGTTAAGTAGCAACCATTGTACATTTTTAATCAAAGAAAAATGAGCAAAATAATCAATTTTGCAACTTTGTGTCCATGTGCAATTTTCATGATTTGAAATATTTTGAAAATATTCACTAAAAAAAGTTAGATATTTGTTAAATATTTGTTTCCAGTAAGAAAAGTGATAAACCAGACAATTAGTATGTAAATTGGATATTACAGCAATATATAAACTAGTAAAAAAACTGTTTTGATTAGTAAATAAACTGGACATGAAAGCAATATATAAAGCGCTAAATAAACCAGACAAATTAGTATATAAACTTAACATTACAGCAATATATAAACTGATTAACCCCTTAAGGACCGGGAAATCCGGCCGAAGACGCGACTGAACGACCATGGAGCAATTTTTTTTTTTTTTGCTTCGTTGCGTTCCGGACTCCCCGAACGGCGTGCAGCCGCGGGGGGAGCCCGGAACTCGATGACGGTCATAGTACGTCATGGGTCGTTAAGTCAAATCGACCCTTGACGTACTATGACCGTCAAGGGTCGTTAAGGGGTTAATAAACAATCCAGAACATCAACTGTTATAGCTGTATATCAAATAGATAATAAACTGTCCAAATTAGTATACAGACTGGACATTACAGCAATATATAAACCGGCCACATGACTACATCAACAGGACATTACAGCAATATATAAACTGGACAAATATATATATAAACTTGTTAAAGTAGTATATAAACTGGACAGTATAGCAGTATATAAACCTGTCAAAGAAGTATATAAATTGGATATTACAATAATATATAAACTGGTAAATTAGCTGATCAAATCAGTATATAAACTGGACATTGCAGCAGTATATAAACCTGTCAAAGAAGTATATAAACTGGACATTACAGCACTATATAAACTTGTCAAAGTAGTATATAAACTGGACAATATAGCAGTATATAAACTTGTCAAAGTAGTATATAAACTGGACAATACAGCAGTATATAAACTTGTCAAAGTAGTATATAAACTGGACATTACAGCAGTATATAAACTTGTCAAAGTAGTATATAAACTGGACATTACAACAATATATAAACTTGTCAAAGTAGTATATAAACTGGACAATACAGCAGTATATAAACTTGTCAAAGTAGTATATAAACTGGACTTTACAGCAGTATATAAACTTGTCAAAGTAGTATATAAACTGGACAATACAGCAGTATATAAACTTGTCAAAGTAGTATATAAACTGGACATTACAGCAATATATAAACTTGTCAAAGTAGTATATAAACTGGACAATATAGCAGTATATAACTTGTCAAAGTAGTATATAAACTGGACAATATATCAGTATATAAACTTGTCAAAGTAGTATATAAACTGGACATTACAACAATATATAAACTTGTCAAAGTAGTATATAAACTGGAGATTACAGCAGTATATAAACTTGTCAAAGTAGTATATAAACTGGACATTACAGCAGTATATAAACTTGTCAAAGTAGTATATAAACTGAACATTACAGCAGTATATAAACTTGTCAAAGTAGTACATAAACTGGACAATACAGCAATATATAATACTTGTCAAAGTAGTATATAAACTGGACAATATAGCAGTATATACACTTGTCAAAGTAGTACATAAACTGGACAATACAGCAATATATAATACTTGTCAAAGTAGTATATAAACTGGACAATACAGCAGTATATAAACTTGTCAGAGTAGTATATAAACTGGACAATATAGCAGTATATAAACTTGTCAAAGTAGTATATAAACTGGACAATACAGCAGTATATAAACTTGTCAAAGTAGTATATAAACTGGACATTACAGCAGTATATAAACTTGTCAAAGTAGTATATAAACTGGACATTACAGCAATATATAAACTTGTCAAAGTATTATATAAACTGGTCATTACAGCAGTATATAAACGTGTCAAAGTAGTATATAAACTGGACAATACAGCAGTATATAAACTTGTCAAAGTAGTATATAAACTGGACATTACAGCAATATATAAACTTGTCAAAGTAGTATATAAACTGGACAATATAGCAGTATATAAACTTGTCAAAGTAGTATATAAACTGGACATTACAACAATATATAAACTTGTCAAAGTAGTATATAAACTGGACAATACAGCAGTATATAAACTTGTCAAAGTAGTATATAAACTGGAGATTACAGCAGTATATAAACTTGTCAAAGTAGTATATAAACTGGAGAATATAGCAGTATATAAACTTGTCAAAGTATTATATAAACTGGACATTACAGCAGTATATAAACTTGTCAAAGTAGTGTATAAACTGGACATTACAGCAGTATATAAACTTGTCAAAGTAGTATATAAACTGGACAATACAGCAATATATAAACTTGTCAAAGTAGTGTATAAACTGGACAATATAGCAGTGTATAAACTTGTCAAAGTAGTATATAAACTGGACATTACAGCAGTATATAAACTTGTCAAAGTAGTATATAAACTGGACATTACAGCAGAATATAAACTTGTCAAAGTAGTATATAAACTGGACAATACAGCAGTATATAAACTTGTCAAAGTAGTATATAAACTGGACAATATAACAGTATATAAACTTGTCAAAGTAGTATATAAACTGGACATTACAGCAGTATATAAACTTGTCAAAGTAGTATATAAACTGGTCATTACAGCAGTATATAAACTTGTCAATGTAGTATATAAACTGGTCATTACAGCAGTATATAAACTTGTCAAAGTAGTATATAAACTGGACAATATATCAGTATATAAACTTGTCAAAGTAGTATATAAACTGGACAATATAGCAGTATATAAACATGTCAAAGTAGTATATAAACTGGTCATTACAGCAGTATATAAACTTGTCAAAGTAGTATATAAACTGGACAATATATCAGTATATAAACTTGTCAAAGTAGTATATAAACTGGACAATATAGCAGTATATAAACTTGTCAAAGTAGTATATAAAATGGACAATACAGCAATATATAAACTTGTCAAAGCAGTATATAAACTGGACATTACATCAGTATATAAACTTGTCAAAGTAGTATATAAACTGGACAATACAGCTGTATATAAACTTGTCAAAGTAGTATATAAACTGGACATTACAGCAGTATATAAACTTGTCAAAGTAGTATATAAACTGGACATTACAACAATATATAAACTTGTCAAAGTAGTATATAAACTGGACAATACAGCAGTATATAAACTTTTCAAAGTAGTATATAAACTGGACATTACAGCAGTATATAAACTTGTCAAAGTAGTATATAAACTGAACATTACAGCAGTATATAAACTTGTCAAAGTAGTACATAAACTGGACAATACAGCAATATATAATACTTGTCAAAGTAGTATATAAAGTGGACAATATAGCAGTATATAAACTTGTCAAAGTAGTACATAAACTGGACAATACAGCAATATATAATACTTGTCAAAGTAGTATATAAACTGGACAATACAGCAGTATATAAACTTGTCAAAGTATTATATAAACTGGTCATTACAGCAGTATATAAACTTGTCAAAGTAGTATATAAACTGGACATTACAGCAGTATATAAACTTGTCAGAGTAGTATATAAACTGGACAATATAGCAGTATATAAACTTGTCAAAGTAGTATATAAAATGGACAATACAGCAGTATATAAACTTGTCAAAGTAGTATATAAACTGGACATTACAGCAGTATATAAACTTGTCAAAGTAGTATATAAACTGGACATTACAGCAATATATAAACTTGTCAAAGTAGTATATAAACTGGTCATTACAACAGTATATAAACTTGTCAAAGTAGTATATAAACTGGACAATACAGCACTATATAAACTTGTCAAAGTAGTATATAAACTGGACAATACAGCACTATATAAACTTGTCAAAGTATTATATAAAGTGGACATTACAGCAGTATATAAACTTGTCAAAGTAGTGTATAAACTGGACATTACAGCAGTATATAAACTTGTCAAAGTAGTATATAAACTGGACAATACAGCAATATATAAACTTGTCAAAGTAGTATATAAACTGGACAATATAGCAGTATATAAACTTGTCAAAGTAGTATATAAACTGGACATTACAGCAGTATATAAACTTGTCAAAGTAGTATATAAACTGGACATTACAGCAGTATATAAACTTGTCAATGTAGTATATAAACTGGACAATACAGCAGTATATAAACTTGTCAAAGTAGTATATAAACTGGACAATATAACAGTATATAAACTTGTCAAAGTAGTATATAAACTGGACATTACAGCAGTATATAAACTTGTCAATGTAGTATATAAACTGGTCATTACAGCTGTATATAAACTTGTCAATGTAGTATATAAACTGGTCATTACAGCAGTATATAAACTTGTCAAAGTAGTATATAAACTGGACAATATATCAGTATATAAACTTGTCAAAGTAGTATATAAACTGGACAATATAACAGTATATAAACTTGTCAAAGTATTATATAAACTGGACATTACAGTAGTATATAAACTTGTCAAAGTAGTATATAAACTGGTCATTACAGCAGTATATAAACTTGTCAAAGTAGTATATAAACTGGACAATATATCAGTATATAAACTTGTCAAAGTAGTATATAAACTGGACATTACAGCAGTATATAAACTTGTCAAAGTAGTATATAAACTGGACATTACAGCAGTATATAAACTTGTCAAAGTAGTATATAAACTGGACATTACAGCAGTATATAAACTTGTCAAAGTAGTATATAAACTGGAGAATATAGCAGTATATAAACTTGTCAAAGTAGTATATAAACTGGACATTACAGCAGTATATAAACTTGTCAAAGTAGTATATAAACTGAACATTACAGCAGTGTATAAACTTGTCAAAGTAGTATATAAACTGGACATTACAGCAGTATATAAACCTTTCAAAGTAGTATATAAAGTGGACATTACAGCAGTATATAAACTTGTCAAAGTAGTATATAAACTGGAGAATATAGCAGTATATAAACTTGTCAAAGTAGTATATAAACTGGAGATTACAGCAGTATATAAACTTGTCAAAGTAGTATATAAACTGGACATTACAGCAGTATATAAACTTGTCAAAGTAGTATATAAACTGGACATTACAGCAGTATATAAACTTGTCAAAGTAGTATATAAACTGGAGAATATAGCAGTATATAAACTTGTCAAAGTAGTATATAAACTGGACATTACAGCAGTATATAAACTTGTCAAAGTAGTATATAAACTGAACATTACAGCAGTATATAAACTTGTCAAAGTAGTATATAAACTGGACATTACAGCAGTATATAAACCTTTCAAAGTAGTATATAAACTGAACATTACAGCAGTATATAAACTTGTCAAAGTACTATATAAACTGGACATTACAGCAGTATATAAACTTGTCAAAGTAGTATATAAACTGGACATTTACAGCAGTATATAAACTTGTCAAAGTAGTATATAAACTGGTCATTACAGCAGTATATAAACTTGTAGTATATGAACTGGACATTATAGTAATATATATACTGGAAAATTAGCTGATCAAATCAGTATATGAACTGGACATTAAAGTAATATCTAATCTGGTAAATTAGCTGATCAAATTAGTACATAAACTTTAATCAATATATTAAAGCGGAACTACCACCTCCACTAAAGTCGCCCTGCGATACTTTATTTTACCTCTCAAAAGTGCCCACGAATAAAGTTATCCTTAAGCTTCCGAGGCTGGAAGCCAGGCATCACCGCGGACATCTTTAATGCGCTCCTGTGCTGTCAGTCCTCTTCACCCTTCACAGGCATTGCACTGGGCTGGACGACTCCGGAAGAGACTGACAGCGCAGGAGCACAGGCTGCAGTAACCCGGCCGTCAGTCTCGGAACCTTAAGGATAACTGTATTCGGGGGCACTTTTGAGAGGTAAAATAATGATTATTAAGCTAGTCCCCACCTGCCTAAGTATTGCAGGGCGACTTTAGTGGAGGGGGTAGTTCCGCTTTTTTTGTAAAGTAGCATATGAACTGGACATTAAAATAAAATATATACTGGTATATTAACTGATCAAATTAGTAAATAAACTGGATACTACAGCAATATATAAGCCTGGAATTAAACCAGGCACCATAAACTGGGAGCAAGTGTCTAGTATAGGGGGAGATGGGGTTTTGATGACCATGGGTGTGGCAAGAAGAGAACTAGATTACATTGCGGTTGATCAGTGTCATCACTTGTTTTATCTAAAGGATTGATGTCTGAATAAATTCGTACATTGGTATTGGGGATCCGTAGAGGTGTAGCCTACCATTTTGCTTTTTTTCTTTTGTATTTTTTGAGTGTATGTATTGATATTTTAGCTTTGAAAAAGTGGTGCGTAAACCGCGAAACGCGTTAGTATTGACAAACCAATTTTATATATTTTAAATAAATAACTTTTACTGATTATGATTGGATGCCCCCGCCTGTTACATACCAAAAATAGTTTGGAGATCCAGTGAAGAGATTTCGTGAGTGCCTGAACGGAGACAGGATAATTTTCTCCGGAAGCTATTTTGTCAGATGATTCCGATATCAGACCTCTGACCAATTCACTTGTGAGTAATATTTTATTTATTTTATTGAGAGTGTAATTTGCTATATCACACTATTGGCTCTTTCTCAATCTTCTTTTGGGTCCTGGTCATTTTGCGTGTGTGCCTTTCTGAGGTTTTGGCCAGATACACTGGTATATATGAGGTGTATGGTTTATATTGTGTCATTTATGAATAAACAGATTTATATTATAATCTGGGTTGATAGATTTGATTTCTTAGTGGTAGGATGTCTCTTCTTCACAGTATAGAGGATTTATACTAAGTGTAGTTGTTATACAACCATTACAATAGGAGGTACATTAGGTAACTATACATTAGGATAAGAGGAAGCTGCCTCATAGACCTTACAATTTAAGTGGGGAATGGGCAACATACAGATACAGTCGGGAAGAGAAGTAAGTGCAGTTTGACAGTTCTGAAATTGCCTATAAATTCAAGTTTGTATTTTACTGTAGGGCTACATTTGACATGTGTTGTTTTAGTTTTCTTTAGAAGCTGTGAAGGGACGAAGCCTGGCGAATATTTAGTGGTAGGGAATTCCAGAGATAAGGCGCACTGTGTGAGAGGAAGCCTTCAGTAGACACACAGCGGTAGAAGTTAGGGGGCAGTGAGATGTCTGCTATGAACAAAGTCTACAAGGCGTGCAGGTGTGTGGTAGATTATGACATAGAACAGGGCTAAAAATTTTAAGTCCTTTGCTACTAGCCAGACCTGAAAAGTTACTCGCCACTGCAATCCATAACATACCCACCAGGGCTGAATTTCTACTCGCCAGGGCTAAATTTTCACTCTCCATTGGCTAGTGGTGAGTGGAAATTTTGAGCCCTGACATAGAAGATGGGGAAGAGAATTGAAGATGGAGGATTTTGTAAGCAAAATGTTGCTTGATAGGATGCCAGGAGAGTTATTTTACAAGTATCTACGATAAGTGTTGTTCTTGAATGTAGGTCAATAAGCAAGGAGTTACAGTAGTCAAGGTGGAAAAGGTACACCCATAAAGGTTTTTGTTGCAATGCAAGACAAAAATAGGAGTAGATTATTTAGATAGGTCAAGCAGAAGGAAACTATACACTCTCATATAAGACTGGGCATCTCAGACAGACTGATGTTGTGGGAGATATTGCGCTGCATCCACACTGATATTTGTATCCTGCTGTTTAACTTGTAATTATCACAGTCTACCTTAGAGGCCTAGTTATCCTGTGCTTCCTTTCTCTATGGTGTGTCAGCCGGCAAAGTTGCGGCCACCTCCGCATTGCTGGCATCATGAAACAGGCACTGGCTAGAATGTCTGTATATGGGCCTATTCTGTGTGGCTTAATTGGGTCCCGCCTTCTCCTGCTCCTTTATAAACCTCCCTCGGCCTGGGAGTCATTGCCCTTACGTGGTGTTCCTGCTCGTTACTCTTGCTCTCCGTTGCGACCCGTGTTTGCCTGAGAAACTCGCTCTGTGTATGACCCCGTCTTGTCTGACTACACACATCAGTTCTGACCTGTGGCTCTTGCTGACTACTTGCTCTGTGTATGACCCCGGGTTGTCTGACTACCCACATCGGTTCTGACCTGTGGCTCTTAATGACTACTCGCTCTGTGTATGACCCCGGCTTGCCTGACCAGTGGCCCTGGCTACTACCCACTCAGTGTAGCCTCCGGTTGCCTTTCCTGTGGGCTTGGTTACTTTCAATCCTTGTAGTCCTCGGTTTGCATGACCAGTGGTCCTGGCTCCTACCCGCTCAGCATAGTCTCTGGTTTCCTGACCAGTGGCCTGGTTACTCTTGCTCCGTGTAGTCCCCAGTTTGTCTGACCTGTGACTTTGGCTGCCTACTTGCTCCCTACACTACCTGCTTGTCTGACCTGTAGTGTCGGTGTCTCCTGGCTCTGGTCTGCTCTCGCTCTCTGTTGCCTCTGTTCGCAGACCAAGTGGTGACTTACACATATTCTACCATTCTCTGTTGTCCCACTTGAGCCGCCTCCCTAGTATCGAGATCTTGAGTAGTGCAGTGCACAGCACAGTGTGCAGCTCTGGAGGGACCTTGGGACCTATTTGCATATGTCTGGGGTTCTGTGGGGGCTCTACCATTATTGTTGTTATAATAAATAAAGGTGGTTATATTTTATTTTTGTGTCTGTCCTTCTTTGCCTGATTACCGTGACAGTAATCCAGTGTGAAGGACATACTTAATAGCAAAACAAAACACACCAGAGGGTGCTGTAACAGATATAAATGAAAAGATAATATTTCCCTCATAGTCAAAACTATTTTCTTGCTGCTGCTCTCTAAAAGAGAGAGAACTGGCAATGTTGCTTGCAGGGTACTCAGCCTTCCCTGCTGTAACCATCTACCACATACCTGAAGGTGTGTCTCCTTCAGGAGATGGAGTCTCAGTGTAGGGAGCTGCATAGCCACACTAACGGAGTACCCGAGGATGGATACAGAGCCCAGCACAGTCAGTGGCAAGTCCAGAAGTCCAAGGTACCAGGTCAGCAGTAACGGACAGTGACTGGCAGGGCCAGGTGTTTTAAACTAGGTACTTGGTGCAGAATAGAAGAAGCAACAATTTGCCCACTAGTGTTGAGGCTCAAGAGTTGAGAAGCTGCAGAATAATCCAAGGCAGGGCTCAAAATTTCCACTAGCCAATGGCAAGTGAAAATTTAGGCCTGGCGAGTAGAAATTCAGCCCTGGTGGGTATGTTATGTATTGCAGTGGCGAGTAACTTTTCATGTCTGGCTAGTAGCAAAGGACTTAAAATTATAAGCCCTGATCCAAGGTACAGTACCAGGTCAGTAGACTGGGCAATGTCAGGCAGTCCATGTCAGAAGCCGGCACAATATCTGTGAGAAGCAACTGCTTGCCCCCAGAGTTTGAACCCCATGGTTTGCACACTTGTGAACAATATACTTCAAGTCCAAGGTGAGATACCAATCATTAGGCAAAGGCAAGTTCAGATAAATAAGGTCAGGACAGGCACCAACGGTTCATAAGCAGGGACACTGTCCAGAGGTCTGAGACAGCCAACAAGGAACGTCGGGATTCAAGGCCAAGGTCGAGAAGCAGTAATGGACTACCAAGCACTAGTTACTCAGAGAAGTATCCAGGTCAGGTGAAAGCAGAAGCTGGAACCAAGCCACCACAAAAAGCCTGCTGAACCAAGACACTGTAGTACCTAGCCCGTGGAGTGCAGGACCAGTAGCCCCCTGGTTACCAGTGAAGGTCCAGGCAGAGACACGATGGCAGGATATGACGGATGTGAACAGGTCCACTGAATAACCGGAACTGAAATAGAATAACAGCTCTCAATTCAATATAAATATAGTTAAAAAACTTATTAAAATGCTCACTCTACGTATTTTTTGGCTGTCAATAGTTTCATACGAAGACAGGCAAGAACTAGGTTTAAAGGGATAGTAATACTTCGTTTTAACTTTATTTTATTTTGTAGGCATTAAAAAAACATGAAGATTGATCTAAGTCTTATCTCTCAAACCTTTATGGTTTAAGAGATATTCACAAGCAAAGTATCCCCCTCCCGCCCCTTTTATTGATGTAACACTTCTCAGCCAGATCACAAGGGAGGTGCCCAGGTAGACTGCAGAGAGGGACAATCTTCAATTAAGATAAGGGAAAAACCTGAAAAACTTGTCAAGGGGGGAAGGGCTTTCATTGTTCTCATAGGAAGAAGATTGTCCCCTGCTGTTATCTATCTGGTCTATGGACTGCATTCCACATCTGAGAAGAGATGGCTTACACTAGGTAAAAGGGGCGGGAGGGGAAACTTTGCTTGTGAATATCTCTTAAACCATAAAGGTTTGAGAGATAAGACTTATATCGTTCTTCATGTTTTTTTAATGCCTACAAAATAAAATAAAGTTAAAACGAAGTATTACTATCCCTTTAAATAACAGATTCACACTGAAGTATATGGAGACAAGTGTTGAAAAAAGCCTCTCCATATACTTCAATGTGTTAGATAAAAACCAGTGATAACATATAAAACACAAGGTAATCTAGGCTTATTGTGTAAGATTGGATGTCCTAGGTTCAGCACTGTGTGTGTGTGGTCGGAGGTCGGCTGGCGTGGAAGGCCAGGGAATAAGTGTGGACAAGCTGGGAATGGAATGGAACAAGCTAACTGTGGTTTCTCACTTTGTACAAGAGAGAAGATGAAAATCTGGGCTGAGGCCTGGACAGATGCGATCCCTCTCCTACAGCATCAAAAGAATCAGAATAGTGGAGGCATAAATCTAATTTTACTTTAAAGAATGAATACAAATATCCAGTAAATTTACATGCAGCTTTTAACCCTTTGAATTCTACAGAGTTCTCCAGCATACTGGAGATTTGGGATCCTGTGCTAGAGTCTCTTATCTTATTGCGAATGAAGGTCATGTGGCTTTTTTCAGGTCCGTTTTGTTACTGATTCATATACCCCTTGGATTCTAGAAAGGTCTATCATGCATTGCTTGGCAATGCATGAGAGACCTCTCTAGCATCCAAAGGGTTAATAATACAAGCAGGGTTAGGCCTGGCTGGCTCTCTTTCCTCTGTGATCCAGATTACCTCACTGGGTGCAGAGCTCATCTCAACCTCCTGAATCTGACAACATTTCTCATCTGTTTGTGTCACGAGTTTTCCAGCAGATGCTCCAGCTGTGGCTGTGAATGAAGCTGTCTGCACCGAGGAGAATCAGGGATTCGCTGCTGACAAGCCGTGTGTAGGCTCTCATCACACCAGCCCTGTTTATGAAGAATGCACTCAGCTGTTTGGGTTTCCTGTCCCTCACCTTTTCACTTTTCTGTATGTTTAGGACAGGGAGAAGCCAAAGGAATATGGTAGAATAAGCAGAAAAACAGCAAAGGAACAGGACTTTTCAGATGGTTACATCTGATGATTTAAATGTAGGCAAGCAATGCAGCAAAGCAATAGGAAAAGCAAATTGGATACTAGGTTGCATAGGAAGAGGCAATGGCAGCAGAAAAAGAGAGGTCCTATTCCCGTTCATAGATAACTAGGAATACGTCACCTAGAATAAGGTGTACAGTTCTAGAGATAAAGGACCGTATTCAGGGGCTAAAGAGGAGTCATTTTGGGGCAGACAAGCTGTATCATAGGAGAAAAAAACATTCCCAAATTTGAATTATATGGGGATTTCAGCCCCTTGATTTGCCTCACACTGCATTCTAGAATTTGTGAGCTTAACCCGTTTAGTGCCAGAGGGGTAAGCAACACATTGCTTCGCCCCATTCGAATCATTATGAATTTGGGATTTTTTTATTTGTTCCCACAATTATTCCACTGTTGACTTATTTAGCATATTTCCCTTAATGTTTTAATAAATTAAACAAAGCATGGGGGGGGGCAAATCTCTTTATCCCGTCATCACTTTATTCCATCATCACTTTCAGGTGGAGAGCACCTCCCCATCACCCACCTGATCTCATTTGGGCTGGAGGAATTTTCTAACCCAGTTATGGGCAACATAAGGCCCTCCAGCTGCCTTTGGCTGATGGAAATTATAGACTGGAAGCAGCTGGATGGCCCCCCGATGCCCATCCATGTTCTAATACAGGCATGTCAAACTGCCCTGTTGGCGATATGGCCACCCTATTAACCATATGTATACTGGTGGGGTATTACATAGCCGCACTATTAACCATATGTATATTGGTGGGGGTGTTACATGGCTGCACTATTAACCGTATGTATACTGGTGGGGTATTACATGGCCGCACTATTAACCATATGTATACTGGTGGGTATTACATAGCCACACTATTAACCATATGTATACTGGTGGGTATTACATGGCCGCACTATTAACCATATGTATACTGGTGGGTATTACATAGCCACACTATTAACCATATGTATACTGGTGGGTATTACATGGCCGCACTATTAACCATATGTATACTGGTGGGTATTACATGGCCGCCCTATTAACCATATGTATACTGGTGGGGTATTACATGGCCGCACTATTAACCATATGTATACTGGTGGGGTATTACATGGCCGCACTATTAACCGTATGTGTACTGGTGGGGTGTTAAATGATCCCCCTATTAACCATATGTATGCTGGTAGGGTGTTACATGACGCCCTATTAACCATATGTACACTGGTGCGGTGTTACATGACGCTCTATTAGCCATATGTATACTGGTGGGTGTTACATGACGCCCTATTACCCATATGTATACTGGTGGGTGTTACATGGCTCCCTTTTAGCCATATGTATACTGGTGGGTGTTACATGGCTCCCTTTTAGCCATATGTATACTGGTGGGGTGTTACATGACGCTCTATTTGCTATATGTATACTGGTGGGTGTTACATGGCTCCCTATTAGCCATATGTATACTGGTGGGTGTTACATGGCTCCCTATTGGCCATATGTATACTGGTGGGTTGTTATGACGCCCTATTGGCCATACATATACTGGTGGGAGTTACATGGCTCCCTATTACCCATATGTATACTGGTGGGTGTTACATGGCTCCCTATTGGCCATATGTATACTGGTGGGGTGTTACATGATGCCCGATTGGCACTCAGAGTTAAAACCTGCACTGTTGAGGTGTCCTCAAGAGTGATATTGAGAAAAAACTGACATAAAATCAAAGTGTATATATATAAAAGAGGTGACTTAATTTACGTCTGCGTCGGGAAACAAACACACCCAGGGGGTGGCAGTAAGGAGGAGATATGCAGATCTCCTCTATAGTGCCTGTCCCATTGGTGTAAGCATGGGGGCGCAATTTTGTAGCCCCCCTGCCAACTCCTATAAAATTATCTACAAGGACTTCACCCTCCATCACACTTCACACATCCTCCCTCTACACCTTCCCTCCCTCCCCTTCCCCTATTCAACTTACATTCCCCTCCCCCCATTGCATACACCTCGGTGTGAAATCAGGACTAATTGATTTTTTATTTTTTCTATATGTATGTGTGTCTCTCCTGACAGCCTCTTGTCATATGTGTGTGTGTGTGTGTGTGTATGTGTGTGTGTGTGTGTGTGTGTGTATATGTGTGTGTATGTGTGTGTGTGTGTGTGTATGTGTGTGTGTGTGTGTGTGTGTGTGTGTGTGTGTGTATGTGTGTATGTGTGTGTGTGTGTGTGTGTGTGTGTGTGTGTATATGTGTGTATGTGTGTGTGTGTGTGTGTGTGTGTGTGCATTAGTAACTATCTATGTCTGTCTCAGGAGCCCCCCTTCTCATGGCTGTGTGTGTGTGCGTGTGTGAGAAATTGTGTTTACATCCGCATCCTTTTTTATTAGTAAGTGTGTGTATAGATATATCATCATCTTCAGCCATTGTCAGTCCACTGCAGGATGAAGGTCTCCTCAGTAAGACTCCAAATACTTTGATCCTGTGCCTTTCATTGCCACTGTGTAGTGTGAAATTTTGTTAATTTCAACCACCCATCTTGTCTTTGGTCTTCTTGTTGTGTGTTTAGTATTGAGTGGAATCCATTACCAAATGTGTTTGGTCCCTCTGCCGTTAGGTCTCCTTGCTATGTGGCCTTCTATTTCAATTCCAGACACTTTACTCTTTCACCAGTCTCACAGACCAGTGTTTGCTGACGAATTTGGTCTCTGGTTGTTATGTTTAGAATTTGCTCTCCATACTTCTCTATGTAACATTAGTTTTTGTATGGGTTTGGCATTCATTGTCCACGTTGTCCATCTTTCACAGCCATAGGTAAGGACTGGGGGGACACTGCCTTTCACTTGAGGCAGAATGGTACATTTATCTTACAGTTCTACTACATTTCCATATGCTTTCCTTCCCAGTTTTATTCGTCGATCAGTTTCCATCATGGTGTTGACATTTCATGTCCGAGGTAAAACATACTGGTCCACTTCTTCCAGTTCTTGTACATTTACTGATTTTCCTTGGTGTGGTAATTTATTAAACAGACTTGTATTTTGTGTCCCCCGGGGACTGGAGCTGGGAATCACTGACCTGTTGGTGTTCCCCTGGTGACTGGAGTCTGGAATCACTGACCTGCTGGTGTCCCCCGGGGACTGGACCTGGGAATCACTGACCTGTTGGTGTCCCCGGGGACTGGAACTGGGAATCACTGACCTGTTGGTGTCCCTGGGGACTGGAACTGGGAATCACTGACCTGTTGGTGTCCCCCGGGGACTGGAGGTGGGAATCACTGACCTGTTGGTGTTCCCCGGGTACTGGAGGTGGGAATCACTGACCTGTTGGTGTTCCCCCGGGGACTGGAACTGGGAATCACTGACCTGTTGGTGTTCCCCCGGGGACTGGAACTGGGAATCACTGACCTGTTGGTGTCCCCGGGGACTGGAGGTGGGAATCACTGTCCTGTTGGTGTTCCCCCGGGGACTGGAGGTGGGAATCACTGTCCTGTTGGTGTTCCCCGGGGACTGGAGGTGGGAATCACTAACCTGTTGGTGTCCCCCCGGGAACTGGAGCTGGGAATCACTAACCTGTTCGTGTTCCCCGGGGACTGGAGGTGGGAATCACTGTCCTGTTGGTGCCCCCCGAGGACTGGAGGTGGGAATCACTGACCTGTTGGTGTCCCCCGAGGACTGGAGGTGGGAATCACTGTCCTGTTGGTGTCCCCCGGGGACTGGAGCTGGGAATCACTGTCCTGTTGGTGTTCCCCGAGGACTGGAGCTGGGAATCACTGACCTGTTGGTTTCCCCCGGGGACTGGAACTGGGAATCACTGACCTGTTGGTGTCCCCCGAGGACTGAAACTGGGAATCACTGACCTGTTGGTGTCCCCCGAGGACTGAAACTGGGAATCACTAACCTGTTCGTGTTCCCCGGGGACTGGAGGTGGGAATCACTGTCCTGTTGGTGTTCCCCCGGGGACTGGAGCTGGGAATCACTGACCTGTTGGTGTCCCCCGAGGACTGGAGCTGGGAATCACTGACCTGTTGGTGTCACCAGGGACTGAAACTGGGAATCACTGACCTGTGGTGTCCCCGAGGACTGGAGCTGGGAATCACTGACCTGTTGGTGTCCCCAGGGACTGGAGGTGGGAATCACTGACCTGTTGGTGTCCCCAGGGACTGGAGGTGGGAATCACTGACCTGTTGGTGTTCCCCGGGGACTGGAGGTGGGAATCGCTGACCTGTTGGTGTCCTCCGGGGACTGGAGCTGGGAATCACTGACCTGTTGGTGTTCCCGGGGACTGGAGGTGGGAATCACTGACCTGTTGGTGTCCCCGAGGACTGGAGCTGGGAATCACTGACCTGTTGGTGTTCCCAGGGGACTGGATCTGGGAATCACTGACCTGTTGGTGTCCCCGGGGACTGGAACTGGGAATCACTGACCTGTTGGTGTCCCCAGGGACTGGAGGTGGGAATCACTGACCTGTTGGTGTCCCCCGGGGACTGGAGGTGGGAATCACTGACCTGTTGGTGTCCCCCGAGGACTGGAGGTGGGAATCACTGACTTGTGGTGTTCCCCTGAGGACTGGAGCTGGGAATCACTGACCTGTTGGTGTCCCCCGAGGACTGGAGGTGGGAATCACTGACCTGTTGGTGTCCCCCGAGGACTAGAACTGGGAATCACTGACCTGTTGGTGTCCCCCGGGGACTGGAACTGGGAATCACTGACCTGTTGGTGTCCCCCGGGGTCTGGATCTGGGAATCACTGACCTGTTGGTGTCCCTGGGGACTGGAACTGGGAATCACTGACCTGTTGGTTTCCCCTGGGGACTGGAGCTGGGAATCACTGATCTGTTGGTGTTCCCCCGGGGACTGGAGGTGGGAATCACTGACCTGTTGGTGTTCCCCGGGGACTGGAACTGGGAATCACTGACCTGTTGGTGTTCCCCCGGGGACTGGAACTGGGAATCACTGACCTGTTGGTGTCCCCGAGGACTGGATCTGGGAATCACTGACCTGTTGGTGTTCCCCGGGGACTGGATCTGGGAATCACTGACCTGTTGGTGTTCCCCCGGGGACTGGAGCTGGGAATCACTGTCCTGTTGGTGTCCCCCGGGGACTGGAACTGGGAATCACTGACCTGTTGGTGTTCCCTGAGGACTGGAGCTGGGAATCACTGACCTGTTGGTTTCCCCCGGGGACTGGAGGTGGGAATCACTGACCTGTTGGTGTCCCCCGAGGACTGGAGCTGGGAATCACTGACCTGTTGGTGTCCCCCGGGGACTGGAGCTGGGAAACACTGACCTGTTGGTGTTCCCCCGAGGACTGGAGGTGGGAATCACTGACCTGTTGGTGTCCCTCGAGGACTGGAGCTGGGAATCACTGACCTGTTGGTGTCCCCGGGGACTGGAACTGGGAATCACTGACCTGTTGGTGTCCCCCCGGGGACTGGAGCTGGGAATCACTGACCTGTGGTGTCCCTGGGGACTGGAGCTGGGAATAACTGACCTGTTGGTGTCCCCCGGGGACTGGACCTGGGAATCACTGACCTGTGGTGTTCCCCCGGGGACTGGACCTGGGAATCACTGACCTGTTGGTGTCCCTTGAGGACTGGAGCTGGGAATCACTGACCTGTTGGTGTTCCCCCGGGGACTGGAACTGGGAATCACTGACCTGTTGGTGTTCCCTGGGGACTGGATCTGGGAATCACTGACCTGTTGGTGTCCCCCGGGGACTGGAACTGGGAATCACTGACCTGTTGGTGTTCCCCCGAGGACTGGAACTGGGAATCACTGACCTGTTGGTGTTCCCCCGAGGACTGGAACTGGGAATCACTGACCTGTTGGTGTCCCCGGGGACTGGAACTGGGAATCACTGACCTGTTGGTGTCCCCGAGGACTGGAACTGGGAATCACTGACCTGTTGGTGTTCCCCCGGGGACTGGAGCTGGGAATCACTGACCTGTTGGTGTCCCCGAGGACTGGAACTGGGAATCACTGACCTGTTGGTGTTCCCCCGGGGACTGGAACTGGGAATCACTGACCTGTGGTGTCCCCCGGGGACTGGAGCTGGGAATCACTGACCTGTTGGTGTCCCCGAGGACTGGAACTGGGAATCACTGACCTGTTGGTGTTCCCCCGGGGACTGGAGCTGGGAATCACTGACCTGTTGGTGTCCCCGAGGACTGGAACTGGGAATCACTGACCTGTTGGTGTTCCCCCGGGGACTGGATCTGGGAATCACTGACCTGTGGTGTCCCCCGGGGACTGGAACTGGGAATCACTGACCTGTTGGTGTTCCCCGATGACTGGAACTGGGAATCACTGACCTGTTGGTGTCCCCGGGGACTGGAGCTGGGAATCACTGACCTGTTGGTGTTCCCCGGGGACTGGAACTGGGAATCACTGACCTGTTGGTGTCCCCGATGACTGGAACTGGGAATCACTGACCTGTTGGTGTCCCCGGGGACTGGAACTGGGAATCACTGACCTGTTGGTGTCTCCGGGGACTGGAGGTGGGAATCACTGACCTGTTGGTGTCCCCCGGGGACTGGAGCTGGGAATCACTGACCTGTTGGTGTCCCCGGGGACTGGAGGTGGGAATCACTGACCTGTTGGTGTCCCCCGGGGACTGGAGCTGGGAATCACTGACCTGTTGGTGTTCCCCCGGGGACTGGAACTGGGAATCACTGACCTGTGGTGTCCCCCGGGGACTGGAGCTGGAATCACTGACCTGTTGGTGTTCCCCGATGACTGGAACTGGGAATCACTGACCTGTTGGTGTCCCCGGGGACTGGAGCTGGGAATCACTGACCTGTTGGTGTTCCCCGGGGACTGGAACTGGAAATCACTGACCTGTTGGTGTCCCCGATGACTGGAACTGGGAATCACTGACCTGTTGGTGTCCCCGGGGACTGGAACTGGGAATCACTGACCTGTTGGTGTCTCCGGGGACTGGAGGTGGGAATCACTGACCTGTTGGTGTCCCCCGGGGACTGGAGCTGGGAATCACTGACCTGTTGGTGTTCCCCCGGGAACTGGAGGTGGGAATCACTGACCTGTTGGTGTTCCCCTGGGGACTGGAGGTGGGAATCACTGACCTGTTGGTGTCCCCCGAGGACTAGACCTGGGAATCACTGACCTGTTGGTGTCCCCGGGGACTGGAGGTGGGAATCACTGACCTGTTGGTGTTCCCCTGGGGACTGGAACTGGGAATCACTGACCTGTTGGTGTTCCCCCGAGGACTGGAGCTGGGAATCACTGACCTGTTGGTGTCCCCCGAGGACTGGAGCTGGGAGTCACTGACCTGTTGGTGTTCCCCCGGGGACTGGAACTGGGAATCACTGACCTGCTGGTGTCCCCCGGGGACTGGAGGTGGGAATCACTGACCTGTTGGTGTCCCCCGGGGACTGGAACTGGGAATCACTGACCTGCTGGTGTCCCCCGGGGACTGGAGGTGGAAATCACTGACCTGTTGGTGTTCCCCGGGGACTGGAGGTGGGAATCACTGACCTGTTGGTGTTCCCCGGGGACTGGAACTGGGAATCACTGACCTGCTGGTGTCCCCCGGGGACTGGAGGTGGGAATCACTGACCTGTTGGTGTCCCCCGGGGACTGGAACTGGGAATCACTGACCTGTTGGTGTTCCCCCGGGGACTGGAACTGAGAATCACTGACCTGTTGGTGTTCCCCTGGGGACTGGAGGTGGGAATCACTGACCTGTTGGTGTTCCCCGGGGACTGGAGCTGGGAATCACTGTCCTGTTGGTGTTCCCCCAGGGACTGGAGCTGGGAATCACTGACCTGTTGGTGTTCCCCTGGGGACTGGAGGTGGGAATCACTGACCCGTTGGTGTTCCCCGGGGACTGGAGCTGGGAATCACTGTCCTGTTGGTGTTCCCCCGGGGACTGGAGCTGGGAATCACTGACCTGTTGGTGTCCCCGGGGACTGGAACTGGGAATCACTGACCTGTTGGTGTTCCCCTGGGGACTGGAGGTGGGAATCACTGACCTGTTGGTGTTCCCTGGGGACTGGAGCTGGGAATCACTGTCCTGTTGGTGTCCCCCTGGGACTGAAGGTGGGAATCACTGACCTGTTGGTGTTCCCCCGGGGACTGGAGCTGGGAATCACTGACCTGTTGGTGTTCCCCCGGGGACTGGAGCTGGGAATCACTGACCTGTTGGTGTTCCCCCGAGGACTGGAAGTGGGAATCACTGTCCTGTTGGTGTCCCCCGAGGATTGGAGGTGGGAATCACTGACCTGTTGGTGTCCCCCGGGGACTGGAGCTGGGAATCACTGACCTGTTGGTGTCCCCCGAGGACTGGAGGTGGGAATCACTGACCTGTTGGTGTCCCCCGGGGACTGGAACTGGGAATCACTGACCTGCTGGTGTTCCCCGGGGACTGGAACTGGGAATCACTGACCTGCTGGTGTCCCCCGGGGACTGGAGGTGGGAATCACTGACCTGTTGGTGTCCCCCGGGGACTGGAACTGGGAATCACTGACCTGTTGGTGTTCCCCCGGGGACTGGAACTGAGAATCACTGACCTGTTGGTGTTCCCCTGGGGACTGGAGGTGGGAATCACTGACCTGTTGGTGTTCCCCGGGGACTGGAGCTGGGAATCACTGTCCTGTTGGTGTTCCCCCGGGGACTGGAGCTGGGAATCACTGACCTGTTGGTGTTCCCCTGGGGACTGGAGGTGGGAATCACTGACCCGTTGGTGTTCCCCGGGGACTGGAGCTGGGAATCACTGTCCTGTTGGTGTTCCCCCGGGGACTGGAGCTGGGAATCACTGACCTGTTGGTGTCCCCGGGGACTGGAACTGGGAATCACTGACCTGTTGTGTTCCCCTGGGGACTGGAGGTGGGAATCACTGACCTGTTGGTGTTCCTGGGGACTGGAGCTTGGAATCACTGTCCTGTTGGTGTCCCCCTGGGACTGAAGGTGGGAATCACTGACCTGTTGGTGTTCCCCCGGGGACTGGAGCTGGGAATCACTGACCTGTTGGTGTTCCCCCGGGGACTGGAGCTGGAATCACTGACCTGTTGGTGTTCCCCGAGGACTGGAAGTGGGAATCACTGTCCTGTTGGTGTCCCCCGAGGATTGGAGGTGGGAATCACTGACCTGTTGGTGTCCCCCGGGACTGGAGCTGGGAATCACTGACCTGTTGGTGTCCCCGAGGACTGGAGGTGGGAATCACTGACCTGTTGGTGTCCCTGGGGACTGGACCTGGGAATCACTGACCCGTTTGCTTTCTATAAAGTAAATAAAACTGCCTTTCATTGCACTTGGTTGGGCCACATGTCTTCTCCAGCTCCTCAGACTGCCCCGCCCCGCACTGCATGCTCTGTCATTGGCTAGACCTACAGCTCCTGTCTGCGGAGGCCTCAGCCCTGCATTTCATCTTGTTGGGGGCTGATGTACTAACGAAAATGGTTCAAACATTCTGCTCATAGGGAATAAATAAAAATTCCCACAGTTACGTTGATTTAAATGAGGTTTTAACCCTAGTATGCTTAAGAGTTCTCCACTATATTGCAAAACCTCACACTCATCTGTTGTGTGGCAGATTGGCCCCAGAATTGCTCCAGTCGTCCTCAGTTTATCAGCCTCCAGCGCCACTCGGACTCCTGGCAAACACCTGTCCAGCACAGCGCCGCGTCCCTCACTATAAATAACCCTGTCTGGACGCCGACCCACACAGCCTGCGCTTAATACTCGCAGCACAGAAAAAGCATAACCTAACAATACAAATATTTAGATTATTGGGCTATAAAAGAAATCAAAGGCAACAGGCAGTTTGGCAGCTTTTTCTTGCATCGAGAACGTCTTCCAGCTGGTTCCAATATAATCCTGGATACAGAGAGAGAGAGAGAAGGACATATGGAAGGGGGGCGCTACAGAAATTTGCCAGCGCAGCTCATTTTCTGCATTGGAACACTGGAGGAACACTGGCCTGTCACTCATAAGCCTTTGGGGTAATATTATATTTACCTTTGCTACTAAAAGATCCATGTCATTACCCTTGCAAGAAGAGGCAGGGAGAAGAGATAAAAATTTTCCACTGTCCACTGGTAGTCACAGACTCACACATACACTGTCTGTCACCTCAGCCTTGTTCCACTGTCCACTGGTAGTCACAGACCCACACATACACTGTCTGACACCTCAGCCTTGTTCCACTCTCCACTGGTAGTCACAGACCCACACATACACTGTCTGATACCCCAGCCTTGTTCCACTGTCCACTGGTAGTCACAGACCACACATACACTGTCTGTCACCTCAGCCTTGTTCCACTATCCACTGGTAGTCACAGATCCACACATACACTGTCTGATACCCCAGCCTTGTTCCACTGGTAGTCACAGATCCACACATACACTGTCTGATACCCCAGCCTTGTTCCACTGGTAGTCACAGACCCACACATACATTGTCTGACACCCCAGCCTTGTTCCACTATCCACTGGTAGTCACAGATCCACACATACACTGTCTGATACCCCAGCCTTGTTCCACTGGTATCACAGACCCACACATACACTGTCTGACACCCCAGCCTTGTCCCACTCTCCACTGGTAGTCACAGACCCACACATACACTGTCTGACACCCCAGCCTTGTCCCACTCTCCACTGGTAGTCACAGACCCACACATACACTGTCTGACACCCCAGCCTTGTTCCACTGTCCACTGGTAGTCACAGACCCACACATACACTGTCTGACACCCCAGCCTTGTTCTACTGTCCACTGGTAGTCACAGACCCACACATACACTGTGTGACACCCCAGCCTTGTTCCACTGTCCACTGGTAGTCACAGACCCACACATACACTGTGTGACACCCCAGCCTTGTTCCACTGGTAGTCACAGACCACACATACACTGTGTGACACCCCAGCCTTGTTCCACTGGTAGTCACAGACCCACACATACACTGTGTGACACCCCAGCCTTGTTCCACTGGTAGTCTCAGACCACACATACACTGTCTGACACCCCAGCCTTGTTCCACTGGTAGTCACAGACCACACATACACTGAGTGACACCCCAGCCTTGTCCCACTGGTAGTCTCAGACCACACATACACTGTATGACACCCCAGCCTTGTTCCACTGGTAGTCTCAGACCCACACATACACTGTCTGACACCCCAGCCTTGTTCCACTGGTAGTCACAGACCACACATACACTGTCTGAAACCCCAGCCTTGTTCCACTGGTAGTCACAGACCACACATACACTGTCTGACACCCCAGCCTTGTTCCACTTTCCCACTGTAGCCACAAAATTGAAAAACACACACACACACACACACACACTGCCTGTTTTTTCACTTGTTTCACCATTTTCACTCCCCACCATTCAATTAGACGCTCCATTATTGCTGACCCCTCCCCCCCACACACAAGTGTGGGTCTGTGACTACCAATGGGCAGTGGAATAAGACTGGGGTATCAGCCTGTCTCACTGTTACTTACCCCTATCAGTTATACTGTGTGTGATCGGAGAGTCTGTTATCCTCCCCTCCCAGTTATACTGCATGTGAGCAGACAGTCTATGGAAGTTTTGCTTTGACGTTGTCAGTTCCAGCAGAGATCTCGCCACCGGATCCTTCCATAGTCTCTCTGAATAAATGTTACAGTGTCCATTCAGCACTGAATGCTCTGTGTGATATAATACAATGTTGCAGTGTCCCTGCAGCACTGAATGCTCTGTGTGGTATAATACAATGTTGCAGTGTCCATGCAGCACTGAATGCTCTGTGTGGTATTATGATACACTGTCCCTGCAGCACTCAACACTCTGTGTGATGTAATACAATGTTACACTATCCTGCAGCACTGAATACTGTGTGCAATATATACAGTGTTACACTATCCCTGTAGCACTGAATACTGTGTGTGATATATACAGTGTTACACTATCCCTGCAGCACTGAATACTGTGTGTGATATATACAGTGTTACACTATCCCTGCAGCACTGAATACTGTGTGTGATATATACAGTGTTACACTATCTCTGCAGTACTGAATACTGTGTGTGATATATACAGTGTTACACTATCTCTGCAGCACTGAATACTGTGTGTGATATATACAGTGTTACACTATCCCTGTAGCACTGAATACTGTGTGTGATATATACAGTGTTACACTATCCCTGCAGCACTGAATACTGTGTGTGATATATACAGTGTTACACTATCCCTGCAGCACTGAATACTGTGTGTGATATATACAGTGTTACACTATCCCTGTAGCACTGAATACTGTGTGTAATATATACAGTGTTACACTATCCCTGCAGTACTGAATACTGTGTGTGATATATACAGTGTTACACTATCCCTGCAGCACTGAATACTGTGTGTGATATATACAGTGTTACACTATCCCTGCAGCACTGAATACTGTGTGTGATATGATACAATGTTACACTATCCTGCAGCACTGAATACTGTGTGTGGTATGATACAATGTTACACTATACCTGCAGTACTGAATACTGTGTGTGATATATACAGTGTTAAACTATCTCTGCAGCACTGAATACTGTGTGTGATATATACAGTGTTACACTATCCCTGCAGCACTGAATACTGTGTGTATATACAGTTACACTATCCCTGCAGCACTGAATACTGTGTGTGATATATACAGTGTTACACTATCCCTGCAGCACTGAATACTGTGTGTGATATATACAGTGTTACACTATCCCTGCAGCACTGAATACTGTGTGTGATATATACAGTGTTACACTATCTCTGCAGCACTGAATACTGTGTGTTATATATACAGTGTTACACTATCCTGCAGCACTGAATACTGTGTGTGATATATACAGTGTTACACTATCCCTGCAGCACTGAATACTGTGTGTGATATATACAGTGTTAAACTATCTCTGCAGCACTGAATACTGTGTGTGATATATACAGTGTTACACTGTCCTTGCAGCACTCAACACTCTGTGTGATGTAATACAATGTTACACTATTCCTGCAGCACTGAATACCGTGTGTAATATGATACAATGTTACACTATCCCTGCAGCACTTAATACTGTGTATCATATCATACAATGTTACACTATCCCTGCAGCACTTAATACTGTGTGTGATGTAATACAATGGTACACTATCCCTGCATACTGTGTGTGATGTAACACAATGTTACACCCTCCCTGTAGCACTGAATACTGTGTGTAATATATACAATGTTACACTATCCCTGCAGCATTGAATACCGTGTGTAATATGATACAATGTTACACTATCCCTGCAGCACTTAATACTGTGTGTGATATGATACAATGTTACACTATCCCTGCAGCACTGAATACCGTGTGTAATATGATACAATGTTACACTATCCCTGCAGCACTTAATACCGTGTGTAATATGATACAGTGTTACACTATCCCTGCAGCACTTAATACTGTGTGTGATATGATACAATGTTACACTATCCCTGCAGCACTGAATGCATTGAATCAATAGAGCGACATTCCTAAGCCGCATTAAAGGTCGACAAATAGAACACTACGTTTCAATAATAAAGCACAGCACTGGGTTGTGTTGCGGCACTCAGACGGTTAAGGCATTAAGCATATTTTATTAAGCATTGCAGGGGCTGTGCTTTATTAACGAAATGTCATCCTCTATTTGGCAGACTTTAAGCATGCGACGTCAGAATGTCGCTCTTTTGATTTGTGCAACATTCTGACGTTGCCGTTTTTTCATTCAGGCAACATTTGTAATGCAACATTTTGAGGATCGACCAATAGAGGGTGACATTTCAATAGTGAACCCTTTCATGTTACAGAATATGTAAAACTGAAATAAAGGGGAGCTATCACCCCTATACAAGTTTGACTCAAAATTAACTTCATATAGCGATTAGCTTGAATAGTTGTTTTGACTTCTCATAAAATTTGTGCTATGGCTAAATTTAAAGATTTAAAAATGACCTGTGCCCTTACTTCCAGACAGACAGCGGGTACGGCTCTGCACCATAGACTGTCACTCTTGATCTGCTCCCCTCCACACTTGGAATCTTGATCCAACCTCCTCCAATGACGGAGGATTCTTCCTTATAAACTGGAGCTCTCTCTGACCAATGAGACCACTGCAGCTTACACAGAGAAATCCTCCGTCACTGGAGGAGGTTGGATCGAGACGCTACGTGGGGAGGGGAGCAGAGAAGAGTGACAGTCTATGGTGCACAGCCGTACCCACAATCTGTCTGGAAGTAAGGGCACAGGTCATTTTTAAATCTTTAAACTTAGCCATAGCACACATTTTATGTGAAATTAAAATAACTATTCAGGCTAATCTCTTTATAAAGTTAATTATGAGCCAGACTTAAAGGGATACTAATACTTAAGATGTAAAGAAAAATATATGTTGTAGGGTTTATATCCCCAAATAAAACAAGGGAACTCCCACCGCTGAGAGATATTACAATAAAAAATTAAAACAGCTCAAACTTGAATTTTTTAGGTGCAATATCACATTGGCCTGGAAACGTACAGTGGCGCTGTTGCTACACCATCCTATGCTTTTGTCCATAGACCATAAATCTCCATAGGATTTTGAAGCAACAGCGCCACTGTAAGTTTTCAGCCCACTGTGATATTGCACATAAAAAATTCAAGTTTGAGCTGTTTTAATTTTTTATTGTAATATCTCTCAGCGGTGGGAGTTCCCTTGTTTTATTCGGGGACATAAACCCTACAACTTATATTTTTTTTTACATTTTAACTATTACTATACCTTTAAAGGGATAGTAATACTTCGTTTTATCTTTATTTTATTTTGTAGGCATTAAAAAAACATGAAGAACGATATAAGTCTTATCTCTCAAACCTTTATGGTTTGAGAGATATTCACAAGCAAAGTTTCCTCCTCCCGCCCCTTTTACCTAGTGTAAATCATCTCTTCTCAGATGTGGAATGCAGTCCATAGACCAGACAGATAACAGAAGGGGACAATCTTCTTCCTATGAGAACAATGAAAGCCCTGCCCCCCATGACAAGTTTTTCAGGTTTTTCCCTTATCTTAATTGAAGATTGTCCCTCTCTGCAGTCTACCTGGGCACCTCCCTTCTGCTCTGGCTGAACAGTGTTACATCAGTAAAAGGGGCGGAAGGGGGATACTTTGTCATTGAATTACTCTTGTACTACAACTCTGACAGAACTGATATAACACTCTCCAAAGTCCGAATACTATGAAGATTAATTAGAGCTGCTTTTATTATGAAACTTTACTATCCTTTAATGTGTTTTTATGTCTTTATCTTAGTTACCCTAGAGTATTTTTGTACTAACATATCAATTGTTTTAACTTTCAGAGCGGACTAGTAAAGAACACGTCACACACATATATAGGAGACATTGAAAAGACACAGCGGAGATCACTGAGCGACTGGTGCTATTCTGAATATTACAGTCCGGACCTTCTCAAGCAGGTAGGAAGCCAGCGGATACTATGGGCCCACTTCAGAATTCTATACCCCAACAAGTCTGGGTAAATTCATCCGCACCACAGGGAGAAATGAAAATTCCCACCCGTTTAAATGGGGTGTCTGTCTTCTGAATTTGGGGCGATATTTCAGACCCCCCCCCTTTAGTGCACAGTAGGTTAACCCTTTCAGTGCCAGTGGCTCTGAAAGGGTTCAAACTCCCATTTAGATCAATAGGAATCTGGGGGAATTTGTACGTGTCCCTTATGGTGATGTTGGTTTGCCCCAGAATTTATACCACTTTTCTTAAAAGGGATAGTAACACTTAATTTGTAAAATAAGATATATATTGTAGGGATTATCCTTCTAAGTAAAATATGTTTTTTTCCGCTTCTGAGTGGTGTTTTATTCAAAGTTATTGAAGGTCATACATACTTTTTTTAATTACAGTATCTCAATGGAGCTGTTGTTACACCATCCTATAAAGGTTTATGGTCAGCTGACCAGAGCTGTCCATAGGATTGTGTAGGAACAGCGCCACTGTAACATTTCAGGCCATTGAGATGCTGCACCTAACAAATTCAAGTTTGAGCAGTAACAGCTTTTGAATAAAACTCCCCTCCTCTAAGGAGCACTTTGATCCCATTCGGCGAGCCGGCACACGTGACCGATCAGTCTTGGAGTGGTCAGTTTCAGACCTGGTAGTGCTGTGAGCACAAAATACATGACGTTCCAGGACCGCCATTAGCCCTTTAGTGCAGTTTACAAATCACGGTCCTAATACGTCACTGGTCACTAAGGTGTTAAGTTGATCCACCTACAGTAAGCTTTATTCTGTTGCGTGTAAACCTACCATTATCCCCCCCTGCAGGTCCTGCATGATGCCGCTCAGTCCTACCGGTGTGTGGACTCTTATTATCACACTCAGGACAACTCCCTGCTTCTGGTCCTGCACAACCCCATGAGTCCCTACCGCCAGAGCCAGGAATCCTGGGACATGGCTCTGCACTCTAACGTTAGCTTCAGGTGAGTTCTATAGAAGGGGCAGAGACCCAGGGGCCATCCAAACACTAGCAGTTTTCCTCACCTGCCTAATGGAAAGTAGCATCTCAATCTTTGTTGATGACACTAATGCTTTACTCAAGAAGCTGATAAAAAATAAGAGAGTATCCTTTAATTCCATAGGAAATTCGGTTACAACTAAATAAAGCCTGGATGTTTTTTACAGTAAGGACAGTTAGGATGGGGAATTCTTTGTCTCAAGAGGCCGTGATGGTTGATTTTGTAGATAAGAGGCTGTGATGGCAGATATTGTAAAGAAGAGGCTGTGATGGCAGATAAGAGGCTGTGATGACAGATACTGTAGATAAGAGGCCGTGATGGCAGATACTGTAGATAAGAGGCTGTGATGGCAGATACTGTAGATAAGAGGCCGTGATGGCAGATACTGTAGATAAGAGGCTGTGATGGTAGATAAGAGGCTGTGATGGTAGATAAGAGGCTGTGATGGCAGATATTGTAGATAAGAGGCAGTGATGGCAGATACTGTAGATAAGAGGCCGTGATGGCAGATATTGTAGATAAGAGGCCGTGATGGCAGATACTGTAGATAAGAGGCCGTGATGGCAGATACTATAGATAAGAGGCTGTGATGGCAGATACTGTAGATAAGAGGCCGTGATGGCAGATACTGTAGATAAGGGGCTGTGATGGCAGATATTGTAGATAAGAGGCCGTGATGGCAGATACTATAGATGAGAGGCCGTGATGGCAGATACTGTAGATAAGAGGCCGTGATGGCAGATACTATAGATAAGAGGCAGTGATGGCAGATACTGTAGATAAGGGGCTGTGATGGCCGATATTGTAGATAAGAGGCTGTGATGGCAGATACTGTAGGTAAGAGGCTGTGATTGCAGATATTGTAGATAAGAGGGAGGCTGTGATGGCAGATACCGTAGATAAGAGGCCGTGATGGCAGATATTGTAGATAAGAGGCTGTGATGGCAGATATTGTAGATAAGAGGCCGTGATGGCAGATATTGTAGATAAGAGGCCGTGATGGCAGATATTGTAGATAAGAGGCCGTGATGGCAGATATTGTAGATAAGAGGCTGTGATGGCAGATACTGTAGATAAGAGGCCGTGATGGCAGATATTGTAGATAAGAGGCCGTGATGGCAGATACTGTAGATAAGAGGCCGTGATGGCAGATACTATAGATAAGAGGCTGTGATGGCAGATACTGTAGATAAGAGGCCGTGATGGCAGATACTGTAGATAAGGGGCTGTGATGGCAGATATTGTAGATAAGAGGCCGTGATGGCAGATACTATAGATGAGAGGCCGTGATGGCAGATACTGTAGATAAGGGGCTGTGATGGCCGATATTGTAGATAAGAGGCTGTGATGGCAGATACTGTAGGTAAGAGGCTGTGATTGCAGATATTGTAGATAAGAGGGAGGCTGTGATGGCAGATACCGTAGATAAGAGGCCGTGATGGCAGATACTGCAGATAAGAGGCTGTGATTGCAGATATTGTAGATAAGAGGGAGGCTGTGATGACAGATACTGTAGATAAGAGGCCGTGATGGCAGATATTGTAGATAAGAGGCTGTGATGGCAGATATTGTAGATAAGAGGCCGTGATGGCAGATACTGTAGATAAGAGGCCGTGATGGCAGATATTGTAGATAAGAGGCAGTGATGGCAGATACTGTAGATAAGAGGCCGTGATGGCAGATATTGTAGATAAGAGGCCGTGATGGCAGATACTGTAGATAAGAGGCTGTGATGGCAGATATTGTAGATAAGAGGCCGTGATGGCAGATATTGTAGATAAGAGGCTGTGATGGCAGATACTGTAGATAAGAGGCTGTGATGGCAGATATTGTAGATAAGAGGCCTTGATGGCAGATATTGTAGATAAGAGGCTGTGATGGCAGATATTGTAGATAAGAGGCAATGGCAGATATTGTAGATAAGAGGCTGTGATGGCAGATACTGTAGATAAGAGGCCGTGATGGCAGATATTGTAGATAAGAGGCAGTGATGGCAGATACTGTAGATAAGAGGCCGTGATGGCAGATACTGTAGATAAGAGGCTGTGATGGCAGATATTGTAGATAAGAGGCCGTGGTGGCAGATACTGTAGATAAGAGGCCGTGATGGCAGATATTGTAGATAAGAGGCCTTGATGGCAGATATTGTAGATAAGAGGCCTTGATGGCAGATACTGTAGATAAGAGGCCGTGATGGCAGATACTGTAGATAAGAGGCAGTGATGGCAGATACTGTAGATAAGAGGCCGTGATGGCAGATATTGTAGATAAGAGGCCTTGATGGCAGATACTGTAGATACTTTCAAAACTCTATTGGATAGAAGAGAGGAAGAAATGTAGATATCCCTGCTGAACTAGGACTCTCACTGGGCAGATGAAGTAGGAAGTGTTGTTAGCTTAATTAAAATGCTAGTTCAGCAGGGATATCTGTATTCCTTGTTTTCTTGTATTATTTAACCCTTAGAGTACCAGAGGGGTATGCGTTGGATTCCCCTATGGCACTCTAATGGTTAAAATTATGCTACAATAACCATTTTGAGGTCACAAATATTCCCAGTTTAGGAAGTACAAGGCTAGGTATGTATATTGAGTCTAAAATATAGTAAAAAGGTCTGGATAACTGTCCAGCTCAGGGAATATAGGACATTATGACAGTTTATTACTGTAGATTGGATGCTGACCCACAGATATCTCTGGCTGCCTTTCAACTCAGGAAGGAATTTTTTACCCACTTCAAGAATAATGGCTCAATATGTTTGCTTTTTTCCTTCCCTGGTCCAACAATAGTGATACGGCAAAGGTTATGGAAGAAGATGTAAACAATGTGCATCTCTAATATAATAGGTCTAAGGTCTAATGCAAATGACCACTAAATTAATGGTCCTTCTTGATGGGTACTCAAAGAATTGATGACTGTGGCAGGGCAGATGCGCTTCTCAGCTGACCTCACTTCTGGGGAATTAGGAAGTGACCGTCTAACTGGCTACTGTGACCTCCAGTCATCTCTCTGGCTTCTACTCATGACTCACCATAACGCCATACAAAGGAGAAGACACGAAGAAGGGCGCAACAGTGACTTATACATGTCTTTACACTCCATGGAAACTTAAACTTTTTTTATGAAAACACATGTTTTATAGACATTTTACTGCTGAATAAAACAAGATCACTCCCATCGCTGTCAGGTGTTTTATTCAAAATTTATATCAGTTTAAATAATCATGAAGTGAATTTACTGTGTTTACTTCCTGATAGATCTAACTGACAGGAAGTGAATTTACTGTGTTTACTTCCTGATAGATCTAACTGACAGGAAGTGAATTTACTGTGTTTACTTCCTGATAGTTCTAACTGACAGGAAGTGAATTTACTGCTTGTTTACTTCCTGATTGTTGTAACTGACAGGAAGTGAATTTACTATGTTTACTTCCTGATAGTTCTAACTGACAGGAAGTGACTCAGCAATTTCTATCACATTCTATGGAGAACTGTATGTCACTGACTTTCCTGACTTTCCTCTCCATTAGAATCTAACAGGAAATCTAATTAGAATTTGACCACAAGAGGGCACTGCTAATGTAAAAAAACATGGGTTTAAACTGCAATAACTCTGGAAATATAAATCTCTCGGCAGTGGGAGTAAACTTATTTTACTCAGTAGGAAAACCCCTACAAAATATATTTTTTCATTAAAAAAAAGTTTACTGCTCCTTTAAGTTGTATACACGCATTTGGCCGTGGTTAATTAACGCATTGGCCAATCACGAATAAGTCAAACACACAGAAAACACAAAAGATTGAAACTCACACTTGAACTATTAATAAATAAAACTTAAAAGTCTATTAAAGTTGTGGTATCAAGCTATCAAAGTATCAGTGGTAAAAAAAAATTGATTATAAAGTTGTGTTTACTAAATAGCCGAAGTCTGAGTTTTGAACATTATGATTTTATTGGGAGAGCTGCTGTTCATGTGGAGAGACCCAAATGTAGACAGGTTTATCATTCTTCGTGTGTTTGATTGGCTAGTGTTTCCCATATGTCTTCGTTATCCACTGAAAAACATGAGTGTAGTTTTTATTTACCTTTCCATAGACTGAACTTGATGGATGGAGGTCATTTTTCAATCTTATCAACGGTTACTATGTAGAGGAACATCTTCTTCCCTGGGGTGCATAAACGGTTTTCTAACTTGATACCATTTATCAAGAGTGGCTCTAGGATACAAGATTTCAATACAACTTAGGTCTCTTCTTCAAACTTATTTAGAATGAAGTCTGAATACAAAATACATGACAAGTTACGGACTCACACAAATTGTTCTACATTGATTTTGCATGAGTGCATAACTTGTCGTGTATTGTGTATTCAGCCTTCATTCTAAATACGCCTGAAGAAGAGGCCTAAGTTGTCTTGAAAGCTGCATCCTTATAGAACTCAGCCAATAGAGGTATCATTTTTTCTCTACTGGTCTCCTGCTTTTTCCATGCCTAACACGGTGTCACCATTTAACTATGGTTCCTATCTTGTCCACTTACAGAACCTACGTGGAGTTCGTAGCGGATTCCATATCTGACTGGGTGCGTGAAGAGGAGGAGAGGTATCAGGAGAACTTGGCCAGAGAGATGGAAGCCCAAACACAAGCCCAGTCCCAGCAGGAAGGTGACCCGGTTCCAAGACCAGCACTAAGAAGCCCAGGAAAGCCAGCTCACCGAAGAGACACAAGAGTGAGTGAGGCTGGTGTACTAAGAAAGAGTGGCACAACTCTGGGGTTAAACCAACTTCACTATCGATAAAAAATTTCCTTTATTTAAACATGGATTTTAAACCCCTTGAATGGCAGAAAGCAAGGCATTGAAGTGGATAAAAGCCCAGTTTAAATCAAAAGGAATTTTTGGAATGTGTATTTATTCAGAATATTACTTAGTTTACAGTAGAATTGCATCACTTTCTTAGTAAATCTGCCTTAATGTTTTTACACAAATTGTTACCTCTGCGCCTGACACCATTTTGTTCCCTATGAGATATGATATAATCCATCGCTGTTATTGCCAAGACAAATATAAGATACTGAGATGACAGTCATACACAGAACATTTCTATGGATCACTTTTCATAAAGAAAGGATTTTAAGGCACAAACACCTTTATGCAAATGTGCAGCCATGTTTATCTGACAATAGTGACACAAATACCAGTATGTTTCTATCTCTACCCAGTGTCATTAATATTTATATATCTGTACATTCCCCCCATTATCCCTTTTCTGCCAGTGGGTACCAAAATGCTTAACCCTTTGAGTGCCAGAGCAATGCGTTGCGTACCACTCTGGCACTTAAAGGGTTAATTCAGGGATGTGCAAGTTTGGTCTTCAAAGGCTAACAGCAGTCCAGGGTCTAAGGATTTCCCTGTCTGAACACAGGTGGACAAACCAAAATGACTGCGCTGCAGATTATCTCACCAGTGCTTAATTACGGAAATCCTGAACATGGACACCCCTTGTATCCACTGAGGCAAAAGTGATTCATTGTGTAAGAATAAATGACCCCCAAACTCCTCCCGCTAAAATGCCCTGAAGGAGGCAATTCAGTGGGAGGAGTTAAGAATCATGGGGGGTGGGGTTATGCATTAAGGTGTGGTAAAGAGATGATTAAGTGGAGAGGACTTCTCCAATGGAATAAACCCTCTAAGTCCACAATTATATAAAGCCAACTTCAGAGATCTTAGTGCATTGGCTTCATGTGAACTGGAGAGTTTATCTCACCGGAGAAGTTATCTCCTCTTTATCACACCTTAGTACATATCCCCTGTATTCTATAAGTAAATCTCTCCATAGAATAACACAGGAACTGGAGAATCTGTCTCACTGGAGATGTTATCTCCTCTTTATCACATCTTAGTACATCTCCCCCTGTAGTCTATAACTAAATCTCTCCCATAGAATAACACAGGGACTGGAGAGTTTATCTCACTGGAGAAGTTATCTCCTCTTTATCACACCTTAGTACATCTCCCCTGTAGTCTATAACTAATGATCTACCATAGAATAACATAGGAAATGGGGAGTTTATCTCACTGGAGAAGTTATCTCCTCTTTATCACACCTTAGTACATCTCTCCTGTAGTCTATAACTAATGATCTACCATAGAATAACATAGGAAATGGGGAGTTTATCTCACTGGAGAAGTTATCTCCTCTTTATCACACCTTAGTACATCTCCCCTGTAGTCTATAACTAATGATCTACCATAGAATAACATAGGAAATGGGACTTTATCTCACTGGAGAAGTTATCTCCTCTTTATCACACCTTAGTACATCTCCCCTGTAGTCTATAACTAAATCTCTCCCATATAATAACATAGGAACTGGAGAGTTTCTCTCACTGGAAAAGTTATCTCCTCTTTATCACACCTTAGTACATCTCTCCCTGTATTCTATAACTAAATCTCTCCCATAGAATAACATAGGAACTGGAGAGTTTATCTCACTGGAGAAGTTATCTCCTCTTTATCACACCTTAGTACATCTCTCCCTGTATTCTATAACTAAATCTCTCCCATAGAATAACATAGTAACTAGAGAGTTTATCTCACTGGAGAAGTTATCTCCTCTTTATCACACCTTAGTACATCTCCCCTGTAGTCTATAACTAAATATCTCCCATAGAATAACATAGGAACTGGAGAGTTTATCTCACTGGAGAAGTTATCTCCTCTTATCACACCTTAGTACATCTCCCCTGTAGTCTATAACTAAATATCTCCATAGAATAACATAGGAACTGGAGAGTTTATCTCACAGGAGAAGTTATCTCCTCTTTATCACACCTTAGTACATCTCCCCTGTAGTATATAACTAAATCTCTCCCATAGAATAACATAGGAACTGGAGAGTTTATCACACTGGAGAAGTTATCTCCTCTTTATCACACCTTAGTACATCTCCCCTGTAGTCTATAACTAAATCTCTCCCATAGAATAACATAGGAACTGGAGAGTTTATCTCCCTGGAGAAGTAATCTCCTCTTTATCACACCTTAGTACATCTCCCCTGTAGTCTATAACTAAATCTCTCCTGTAGAATACCATAGGAACTGGAGAGTTTATCTCCCTGGAGAAGTTATCTCCTCTTTATCACACCTTAGTACATCTCACCTGTAGTCTATAACTAAATCTCTCCTATAGAATAACATAGGAACTGGAGAGTTTATCTCCCTGGAGAAGTTATCTCCTCTTTATCACACCTTAGCACATCTCCCATGTAGTCTATAACTAAATTTCTCCCTTAGAATAACATAGGAACTGGAGAGTTTATCTCCCGGGAGAAGTTATCTCCTCTTTATCACACCTTAGTACATCTCCCCTGTAGTCTATAACTAAATCTCTCCCATAGAATAACATAGGAACTGGAGAGTTTATCTCCCTGGAGAAATTATCTCCTCTTTATCACACCTTAGTACATCTCCCCTGTAGTCTATAACTAAATCTCTCCCGTTGAATAACATAGGAACTGGAGAGTTTATCTCCCTGGAGAAGTTATCTCCTCTTTATCACACCTTAGTACATCTCCCCTGTAGTCTATAACTAAATCTCACCCATAGAATAACATAGGAAATGGAGAGCTTATCTCAATGGAGAAGTTATCTCCTCTTTATCACACCTTAGTACATCTCCCCTGTAGTCTATAACTAAATCTCTCCCATATAATAACATAGGAACTGGAGAGTTTATCTCACTGGAGAAGTTACCTCCTCTTTATCACACCTTAGTACATCTCCCCTGTAGTCTATAACTAAATCTCTCCCGTTGAATAACATAGGAACTGGAGAGTTTATCTCCCTGGAGAAGTTATCTCCTCTTTATCACACCTTAGTACATCTCCCCTGTAGTCTATAACTAAATCTCTCCCATATAATAACATAGGAACTGGAGAGTTTATCACACTGGAGAAGTTACCTCCTCTTTATCACACCTTAGTACATCTCCCTGTAGTCTATAACTAAATCTCTCCCGTTGAATAACATAGGAACTGGAGAGTTTATCTCCCTGGAGAAGTTATCTCCTCTTTATCACACCTTAGTACATCTCCCCTGTAGTCTATAACTAAATCTCTCCCATAGAATAACATAGGAACTGGAGAGTTTATCTCCCTGGAGAAATTATCTCTCTTTATCACACCTTAGTACATCTCCCCCTGTAGTCTATAACTAAATCTCTCCATAGAATAACATAGGAAATGGAGAGTTTATCTCACTGGAGAAGTTATCGCCACTTTATCACACCTTAGTACATCTCCCCTGTAGTCTATTTCTAAATCTCTCCCATAGAATAACATAGGAACTGGAGAGTTTATCTCACTGGAGAAGTGATCTCCTCTTTATCACACCTTAGTACATCTCCCCTGTAGTCTATAACTAAATCTCTCCCATAGAATAACATAGGAACTGGAGAGTTTATCTCACTGGAGAAGTGATCTCCTCTTTATCACACCTTAGTACATCTCCCCTGTAGTCTATAACTAAATCTCACCCATAGAATAACATAGGAACTGGAGAGCTTATCTCACTGGAGAAGTTATCTCCTCTTTATCACACCTTAGTACATCTCCCCTGTAGTCTATAACTAAATCTCTCCCATATAATAACATAGGAACTGGAGAGTTTATCTCACTGGAGAAGTTACCTCCTCTTTATCACACCTTAGTACATCTCCCCTGTAGTCTATAACTAAATCTCTCCCGTTGAATAACATAGGAACTGGAGAGTTTATCTCCCTGGAGAAGTTATCTCCTCTTTATCACACCTTAGTACATCTCCCCTGTAGTCTATAACTAAATCTCTCCCATATAATAACATAGGAACTGGAGAGTTTATCACACTGGAGAAGTTACCTCCTCTTTATCACACCTTAGTACATCTCCCCTGTAGTCTATAACTAAATCTCTCCCGTTGAATAACATAGGAACTGGAGAGTTTATCTCCCTGGAGAAGTTATCTCCTCTTTATCACACCTTAGTACATCTCCCCTGTAGTCTATAACTAAATCTCTCCCATAGAATAACATAGGAACTGGAGAGTTTATCTCCCTGGAGAAATTATCTCTCTTTATCACACCTTAGTACATCTCCCCCTGTAGTCTATAACTAAATCTCTCCCATAGAATAACATAGGAAATGGAGAGTTTATCTCACTGGAGAAGTTATAGCCACTTTATCACACCTTAGTACATCTCCCCTGTAGTCTATTTCTAAATCTCTCCCATAGAATAACATAGGAACTGGAGAGTTTATCTCACTGGAGAAGTGATCTCCTCTTTATCACACCTTAGTACATCTCCCCTGTAGTCTATAACTAAATCTCTCCCATAGAATAACATAGGAACTGGAGAGTTTATCTCACTGGAGAAGTGATCTCCTCTTTATCACACCTTAGTACATCTCCCCTGTAGTCTATAACTAAATCTCTCCCATAGAATAACATAGGAACTGGAGAGTTTATCTCAGTGGAGAAGTTATCTCCTCTTTATCACACCTTAGTACATCTCCCCTGTATTCTATAACTAAATCTCTCCCATAGAATAACATAGGAACTGGAGAGTTTATCTCACTGGAGAACTTATTTCCTCTTTATCACTCCTTAGTACATCTCCCCTGTAGTCTATAACTAAATATCTCCCATATAATAACATAGGAACTGGAGAGTTTATCACACTGGAGAAGTTATCTCCTCTTTATCACACCTTACTACATCTCCCCTGTAGTCTATAACTAAATCTCTCCCATAGAATAACATACTAACTGGAGAGTTTATCTCACTGGAGAAGTGATCTCCTCTTTATCACACCTTAGTACATCTCCCTGTAGTCTATAACTAAATCTCTCCCATAGAATAACATAGGAACTGGAGATGTATCTCACTGGAGTAGTTATCTCCTCTTTATCACACCTTAGTACATCTCCCCCTGTAGTCTATAACTAAATCTCTCCCATAGAATAACATAGGAACTGGAGATGTATCTCACTGGAGAAGTTATCTCCTCTTTATCACACCTTAGTACATCTCCCCTGTAGTCTATAACTAAATCTCTCCCATAGAATAACATAGGAACTGGAGAGTTTATCTCACTGGAGAAGTTATCTCCTCTTTATCACACCTTAGTACATCTCCCCTGTAGTCTATAACTAAATCTCTCCCATAGAATAACATAGGAACTGGAGAGTTTATCACACTGGAGAAGTTATCTCCTCTTTATCACACCTTAGTACATCTCCCCTGTAGTCTATAACTAAATCTCTCCCATAGAATAACATAGGAACTGGAGAGTTTATCTCTGTGGAGAAGTTATCTCCTCTTTATCACACCTTAGTACATCTCCCCCTGTAGTCTATAACTAAAGATCTCCCATAGAATAACATAGGAACTGGAGAGTTTATCTCACTGCAGAAGTTATCTCCTCTTTATCACACCTTAGTACATCTCCCCTGTATTCTATAACTAAATCTCTCCCATAGAATAACATAGGAACTGGAGAGTTTATCTCACTGGAGAAGTTATCTCCTCTTTATCACATCTTAGCACATCTCCCCTGTAGTCTATAACTAAATCTCTCCCATAGAATAACATAGGAACTGGAGATGTATCTCACTGGAGAAGTTATCTCCTCTTTATCACACCTTAGTACATCTCCCCCTGTAGTCTATAACTAAATCTCTCCCATAGAATAACATAGGAACTGGAGATGTATCTCACTGGAGAAGTTATCTCCTCTTTATCACACCTTAGTACATCTCCCCCTGTAGTCTATAACTAAATCTCTCCCATAGAATAACATAGGAACTGGAGATGTATCTCACTGGAGAAGTTATCTCCTCTTTATCACACCTTAGTACATCTCCCCTGTAGTCTATAACTAAATCTCTCCCATAGAATAACATAGGAACTGGAGAGTTTATCTCACTGGAGAAGTTATCTCCTCTTTATCACACCTTAGTACATCTCCCCTGTAGTCTATAACTAAATCTCTCCCATAGAATAACATAGGAACTGGAGAATTTATCACACTGGAGATGTTATCTCCTCTTTATCACACCTTAGTACATCTCCCCTGTAGTCTATAACTAAATCTCCCCATAGAATAACATAGGAACTGGAGAGTTTATCACACTGGAGAAGTTATCTCCTCTTTATTACACCTTAGTACATCTCCCCTGTAGTCTATAACTAAATCTCTCCCATAGAATAACATAGGAACTGGAGAGTTTATCTCACTGGAGAAGTTATCTCCTCTTTATCACACCTTAGTACATCTCCCCTGTAATCTATAACTAAATCTCTCCCATAGAATAACATAGGGACTGGAGAGTTTATCTCACTGGAGAAGTTATCACCTCTTTATCACACCTTAGTACATCTCCCCTGCAGTCTATAACTAAATCTCTCCCATAGAATAACATAGGAACTGGAGAGTTTATCACACTGGGGGAGTTATCTCCTCTTTATCACACCTTAGTACATCTCCCCTGTAATCTATAACTAAATCTCTCCCATAGAATAACATAGGAACTGGAGAGTTTATCTCACTGGAGAAGTTATCTCCTCTTTATCACACCTTAGTACATCGCTCCCTGTAATCTATAACTAAATCTCTCCCATAGAATAACATAGGAACTGGAGAGTTTATCACACTGGGGGAGTTATCTCCTCTTTATCACACCTTAGTACATCTCCCCTGTAATCTATAACTAAATCTCTCCCATAGAATAACATAGGAACTGGAGAGTTTATCACACTGGGGGAGTTATCTCCTCTTTATCACACCTTAGTACATCTCCCCTGTAGTCTATAACTAAATCTCTCCCATAGAATAACATAGGAACTGGAGAGTTTATCTCACTGGAGAAGTTATCTCCTCTTTATCACACCTTAGTACATCTCCCCTGTAGTCTATAACTAAATCTCTCCCATAGAATAACATAGGAACTGGAGAGTTTATCACACTGGGGGAGTTATCTCCTCTTTATCACACCTTAGTACATCTCCCCCTGTAGTCTATAACTAAATCTCTCCCATAGAATAACATAGGAACTGGAGAGTTTATATCACTGGAGAAGTTATCTCCTCTTTATCACACCTTAGTACATCTCCCCTGTAGTCTATAACTAAATCTCTCCCATAGAATAACATAGGAACTGGAGAGTTTATCACACTGGGGAGTTATCTCCTCTTTATCACACCTTAGTACATCTCCCCTGTAGTCTATAACTAAATCTCTCTCATAGAGTAACATAGGAACTGGAGAGTTTATCTCACTGGAGAAGTTATCTCCTCTTTATCACACCTTAGTACATCTCCCCCTGTAGTCTATAACTAAATCTCTCCCATAGAATAACATAGGAACTGGAGAGTTTATCACACTGGGGGAGTTATCTCCTCTTATCACACCTTAGTACATCTCCCCTGTAGTCTATAACTAAATCTCTCTCATAGAGTAACATAGGAACTGGAGAGTTTATCTCTCTGGAGAAGTTATCTCCTCTTTATCACACCTTAGTACATCTCCCCTGTAGTCTATAACTAAATCTCTCCCATAGAATAACATAGGAACTGGAGAGTTTATCACACTGGGGAGTTATCTCCTCTTTATCACACCTTAGTACATCTCACCTGTAGTCTATAACTAAATCTCTCCCATAGAATAACATAGGAACTGGAGAGTTTATCTCACTGGAGAAGTTATCTCCTCTTTATCACACCTTAGTACATCTCCCTGTAGTCTATAACTAAATCTCTCCCATAGAATAACATATGATCTGGAGAGTTTATCTCACTGGAGAAGTTATCTCCTCTTTATCACACCTTAGAACATCTCCCCTGTGGTCTATAAAGCACTTCCATATAAAAGCTCGGACGGTTCATGACTTGGTCCTAAGACGTGTTGTGTTATCTCAGGTCCCAGGGGCAGCTTATCCAGACCAGGAAGTCAGATTGAAGAAGGCTCCCCGCCAGATCCACCCAAGAACCCATTCATCCTACAGGGCTCTCTGAAGGTGAGATGAAGGACACAGGCATGGGTCAGGACGCATGTTAGAGGAGTAGTAACGCCTCCTACCAAAAGCCCCTCTCTTACCTTATTATGGCCAAAAGGACCTAAATGCCATTTTCCCTTGTGCCTGTATTGAAAAGTTGACATTTTCCACCAGTCCTGGATATTGGTCCATGGAGGGAGACATGATAGATACTGGCAGGACCACAGGGCCTCAGACTCTGATCACTGCACATGCTGATCTTAACTCCTCAAGGAGCCGTGCACGCACGTGGCGGTCACTTAAGGACCAGGGACCTTTTTTGTTTTTGTGAATCTGATTCCAGTCCCCATGAACGGCGTGCAGCCGTGTGGGGAGCCCTGAATTCCATGACGGTCCAGGACCATCATGGGTCCTTAAGGGGTTAACCATTTAAGGAGCAGAGAGGTCCGCAATGCACTGGTAAAGGGATAGTAATACTTAATATGTAAAAAAAATATAAGTTGTAGGGTTTTTCCCCCTGAGTAAAATAAGTGAACTCCCACTGCAGAAAGGTGTTTTAATCAAAAGTTATTACAGCTCAAAGTTGAATATTTTAGGTGCAGAATCACAGTGGCCTGAAATTGTACAGTGGTGCTGTTGCTACACTATCCTATGGACATTTATGATCTGCTGACCATATCTGTGTAACAACAGCGCCACTGTAAATGTCAGGCTACTAAAATACTGCAACTAAAAAAGTTCACGTCTGACCTACAGTAAGTTTTGATACAACACCTCTCACCAGTGGGACTTCTCTTCTTTTACTCAGGGGGATAAACCTTACACTATATTTTTTTCTTACATTTAAGGATTACTATGCCTTTAAAGGGTTCATTAGACACAGACACTAAAAAACAACGCATTAAATCAAAAGCAATTTGTGTCATTTTGTCCCCTATAGTGCAGTTGGTTTTGGCCTGAATATCAGTTCATATAAGAATTGCTTACACACATTACTTCTGCGATTTCCACCCTCCAAGTCAACAATTCTCAACCTTTCTAGTGCCGCGACCCTTAGATAAAATTACCCAAGTTGTAGCGACCCCTAACAGTAAAAATATTTTCATTGCACCTTCATCGCTGTCATTTTGCTACTGTTATGAATCGAAATATAAATATCTGATGGTTTTAGGCGACCCCTGGCAAACCGACCCACAGGTTGAGAACCACTGCTCTAAGTTTAGATCATGATCCATTGTCCTAGTTAGTATTCCTTTTTTCTGAAAAATGCTTCCCTCCCATACTTCATTAAATCCTTTAAAGGGATAGTAATACTTAAAATGTAAAAAAAAAAATATGTTGTAGGGTTTATCCCCCTGAGTAAAACAAGAGTACTCCCACTGCTGAAAGGTGTTTCATTCAAAAGTTATTAATTTTCAAAGTTGAATTTTTTAGGTGCAATATCACAGTGGCCTGAAATTGTACAGTGGCGCTGTTGCTACACCATCCTATGGAGATTTATGGTCCCGGGACCAGAGCTGTCCATAGGATGGTGTAGCAACAGCGCCACTGTACAATTTCAGGCCACTGTGATATTGCACCTAAAAAATTCAACTTTGAAAATTAATAACTTTTGAATGAAACACCTTTCAGCAGTGGGAGTACTCTTGTTTTACTCAGGGGGATAAACCCTACAACATATTTTTTTTTTTTTTTACATTTTAAGTATTACTATCCCTTTAATATATTTAAAACTCAGAAGTAACGTGGAAGTTCTACTTTACAGAAAGGGTGACAAGACTCATGGAACAACCGCCCAGCAGAGGTGGTTGAGGTTAATACCCCCCAAAAATCCCTTGGATAGATATAAGTCTGTTCTTATAAATATGCAAGACTCCATTTTATCAGGACAGGAAAATGGGCAGCGTGATATGTAAAGTTATAAATTTGTCTATATCTTTAGTCATGTCTATGTACTAAAAACATATGACATCACAATAACTGCCCTGTCCTATCATGTGCAAAGTCACCACAGGCAGGCTGGATGGGCCAATTGGGTCTTATTTGCTCTCAAAATCTATGTCTCTATGTTTTAGTAAAATATGGCAAGTTAAAGAAATGTATTAGTAAAACACTGCCTGCCCATACATTCATAAGGAATATTTTCAGGGATTGGCATCCTTCATGGGCCTTTGGTCTCTGAGGATTTTCCCACCCTTATTCGAGGGGAATGTAAACACACAGTACATTATGCTATGTGTTATTACTGGGTCACAGAGTAGGAAGAGATTGAAAACGGCGAGATTAAAGAAATCCCTATAACATTTACTAGTTTTCTGTATTACTATTTAATCGACTCTTCCTTAAGGCCTGGAAAGAGGAACAGGATCGACTGAAGGAAGAGGAGCGTCTCAGGAGGAGAAGAAGACAATTAAGCGCAGCAAGTCAGGAGGGAAAAAGAAAGGAGAAAACAAGGAGCGGTCTGGGTCCCGGGAGAGTAAAGGGTCTCCAAGAGATCGGAAGAAGTCACCTAAAGACAAAAGCAAGGAGAAGGACCAAAACCTCCAGAACCCATCCCTGATACACAAAGTCTACCCGAGGCACCACCAGAGAAGGTCTTCAAAGTAAGAATCACTATGAAATAGGCCCAGATTTTATTACTGTCTTATTGTGCTCTTCCTGGGACCGTACTGGATAACGAAGGGGTAGGTGACCTTTGGCCCTCAACTCCTCCCCAACCAGCCCTCAGAATCTACAACTCTCATCATCCCCAACCAGCTGTTGGCTGGTTGAGGATGACGGAAGTTGTAGATTCTGACAGTTGGACAACCAAAGGCCACGTGCTCCTAGAATACTGATTATATATCCAGACAGGGAACATATGCTTAAAGAGGAACCGTCACATGGATACTGCCCTTTTGTCAGGGTAACTCCCCTGACAGTAGTATTGTGA
>JBBDGT010000321.1:0-60797 GCA_037306005.1 Rhinophrynus dorsalis | reverse complement strand
AGGACAGTAATGAGGAGGGATAGGACAGTAACGGAGGAGTGATAGGACAGTAATGAGGAGTGATAGATAGGACAGTAATGAGGAGGGATAGGACTGTAATGAGGAGGGATAGGACAGTAATTAGGAGTGATAGGACAGTAATGAGGAGTGATAGATAGGACAGTAATGAGGAGTGATAGGACAGTAATGAGGAGTGATAGATAGGACAGTAATGAGGAGTGATAGGACAGTAATGAGGAGTGATAGGACAGTAATGAGGAGTGATAGGACAGTAGTGGAGGAGGGATAGGACAGTAATGAGAAGTGATAGGACTGTAATGAGGAGGGATATGACAGTAATGAGGAGTGATAGGACTGTAATGAGGAGGGATAGGACAATAATGAGGAGTGATAGGACTGTAATGAGGAGTGATAGGACAGTAATGAGGAGTGATAGGACTGTAATGGAGGAGGGATAGGACTGTAACAAGGAGTGATAGGACTGTAATGAGGATAGATAGGGCAGTAACAGAGGAGTGATAGGACTGTAATGAGGAGTGATAGGACAGTAATGAGGAGTGATAGATAGGACTGTAATGAGGAGTGATAGGACTGTAATGAGGAGTGATAGGACAGTAATGAGGAGTGATAGGACTGTAATGAGGAGTGATAGATAGGACAGTAATGAGGAGTGATAGGACAGTAATGAGGAGTGATAGGACTGTAATGAGGAGTGATAGGACAGTAATGAGGAGTGATAGGACTGTAATGAGGAGTGATAGATAGGACAGTAATGAGGAGTGATAGGACAGTAATGAGGAGTGATAGGACTGTAATGAGGAGTGATAGGACAGTAATGAGTAGTGATAGGACTGTAATGAGGAGTGATAGATAGGACTGTAATGAGGAGTGATAGAACAGTAATGAGGAGTGATAGATAGGACTGTAATGAGGAGTGATAGAACAGTAATGAGGAGTGATAGATAGGACTGTAATGAGGAGTGATAGATAGGACAGTAATGAGGAGTGATAGATAGGACTGTAATGAGGAGTGATAGGACTGTAATGAGGAGTGATAGATAGGGCAGTAATGAGGAGTGATAGATAGGACAGTAATGAGGAGTGATAGGACAGTAATGAGGAGTGATAGGACGTAATGAGGAGTGATAGGACAGTAACGGAGGAGTGATAGGACAGTAATGAGGAGTGATAGATAGGACAGTAATGAGGAGGGATAGGACAGTAACGGAGGAGTGATAGGACAGTAATGAGGAGTGATAGATAGGACAGTAATGAGGAGGGATAGGACTGTAATGAGGAGGGATAGGACAGTAATTAGGAGTGATAGGACAGTAATGAGGAGTGATAGATAGGACAGTAATGAGGAGTGATAGGACAGTAATGAGGAGTGATAGATAGGACAGTAATGAGGAGTGATAGGACAGTAATGAGGAGTGATAGGACAGTAGTGGAGGAGGGATAGGACAGTAATGAGAAGTGATAGGACTGTAATGAGGAGGGATATGACAGTAATGAGGAGTGATAGGACTGTAATGAGGAGTGATAGGACAATAATGAGGAGTGATAGGACTGTAATGAGGAGTGATAGGACAGTAATGAGGAGTGATAGGACTGTAATGGAGGAGGGATAGGACTGTAACAAGGAGTGATAGGACTGTAATGAGGAGAGATAGGGCAGTAACAGAGGAGTGATAGGACTGTAATGAGGAGTGATAGGACAGTAATGAGGAGTGATAGATAGGACTGTAATGAGAGTGATAGGACTGTAATGAGGAGTGATAGGACAGTAATGAGGAGTGATAGGACTGTAATGAGGAGTGATAGATAGGACAGTAATGAGGAGTGATAGGACAGTAATGAGGAGTGATAGGACTGTAATGAGGAGTGATAGATAGGACAGTAATGAGGAGTGATAGATAGGACAGTAATGAGGAGTGATAGGACTGTAATGAGGAGTGATAGGACTGTAATGAGGAGTGATAGGACAGTAATGAGGAGTGATAGATAGGACAGTAATGAGGAGTGATAGGACTGTAATGAGGAGTGATAGATAGGACTGTAATGAGGAGTGATAGATAGGACAGTAATGAGGAGTGATAGGACTGTAATGAGGAGTGATAGATAGGACAGTAATGAGGAGTGATAGGACAGTAATGAGGAGTGATAGGACTGTAATGAGGAGTGATAGGACAGTAATGAGGAGTGATAGATAGGACAGTAATGAGGAGTGATAGGACTGTAATGAGGAGTGATAGGACTGTAATGAGGAGTGATAGGACAGTAATGAGAATGATAGATAGGACAGTAATGAGGAGTGATAGGACAGTAATGAGGAGTGATAGGACAGTAATGAGGAGTGATAGATAGGACTGTAATGAGGAGTGATAGATAGGACAGTAATGAGGAGTGATAGATAGGACAGTAATGAGGAGTGATAGGACAGTAATGAGGAGTGATAGGACAGTAATGAGGAGAGAGAGGACAGTAATGAGGAGGGATAGGGACAGTAATGAGTAGTGATAGATAGGACTGTAATGAGGAGGGATAGGACAGTAATGAGGAGTGATAGGACAGTAATGAGAAGTGATAGGACAGTAATGAGGAGTGATAGGACAGTAACGGAGGAGTGATAGGACAGTAATGAGGAGTGATAGATAGGACAGTAATGAGGAGGGATAGGACAGTAACGGAGGAGTGATAGGACAGTAATGAGGAGTGATAGATAGGACAGTAATGAGGAGGGATAGGACTGTAATGAGGAGGGATAGGACAGTAATTAGGAGTGATAGGACAGTAATGAGGAGTGATAGATAGGACAGTAATGAGGAGTGATAGGACAGTAATGAGGAGTGATAGATAGGACAGTAATGAGGAGTGATAGGACAGTAATGAGGAGTGATAGGACAGTAATGAGGAGTGATAGGACAGTAGTGGGAGGAGGGATAGGACAGTAATGAGAAGTGATAGGACTGTAATGAGGAGGGATATGACAGTAATGAGGAGTGATAGGACTGTAATGAGGAGTGATAGGACAATAATGAGGAGTGATAGGACTGTAATGAGGAGTGATAGGACAGTAATGAGGAGTGATAGGACTGTAATGGAGGAGGGATAGGACTGTAACAAGGAGTGATAGGACTGTAATGAGGAGAGATAGGGCAGTAACAGAGGAGTGATAGGACTGTAATGAGGAGTGATAGGACAGTAATGAGGAGTGATAGATAGGACTGTAATGAGGAGTGATAGGACTGTAATGAGGAGTGATAGGACAGTAATGAGGAGTGATAGGACTGTAATGAGGAGTGATAGATAGGACAGTAATGAGGAGTGATAGGACAGTAATGAGGAGTGATAGGACTGTAATGAGGAGTGATAGATAGGACAGTAATGAGGAGTGATAGATAGGACAGTAATGAGGAGTGATAGGACTGTAATGAGGAGTGATAGGACTGTAATGAGGAGTGATAGATAGGACAGTAATGAGGAGTGATAGGACAGTAATGAGAGTGATAGATAGGACAGTAATGAGGAGTGATAGGACTGTAATGAGGAGTGATAGATAGGACTGTAATGAGGAGTGATAGATAGGACAGTAATGAGGAGTGATAGGACTGTAATGAGGAGTGATAGATAGGACAGTAATGAGGAGTGATAGGACAGTAATGAGGAGTGATAGGACTGTAATGAGGAGTGATAGCACAGTAATGAGGAGTGATAGATAGGACAGTAATGAGGAGTGATAGGACTGTAATGAGGAGTGATAGGACTGTAATGAGGAGTGATAGGACAGTAATGAGGAGTGATAGATAGGACAGTAATGAGGAGTGATAGGGACAGTAATGAGGAGTGATAGGACAGTAATGAGGAGTGATAGATAGGACTGTAATGAGGAGTGATAGATAGGACAGTAATGAGGAGTGATAGATAGGACAGTAATGAGGAGTGATAGGACAGTAATGAGGAGTGATAGGACAGTAATGAGGAGAGAGAGGACAGTAATGAGGAGGGATGGGACAGTAATGAGTAGTGATAGATAGGACTGTAATGAGGAGGGATAGGACAGTAATGAGGAGTGATAGGACAGTAATGAGAAGTGATAGGACTGTAATGAGGAGGGATATGACAGTAATGAGGAGTGATAGGACTGTAATGAGGAGTGATAGGACAATAATGAGGAGTGATAGGACTGTAATGAGGAGTGATAGGACAGTAATGAGGAGTGATAGGACTGTAATGGAGGAGGGATAGGACTGTAATAAGGAGTGATAGGACTGTAATGAGGAGAGATAGGGCAGTAACAGAGGAGTGATAGGACAGTAATGAGGAGTGATAGGACAGTAATGAGGAGTGATAGATAGGACTGTAATGAGGAGTGATAGATAGGACAGTAATGAGGAGTGATAGATAGGACAGTAATGAGGAGTGATAGGACAGTAATGAGGAGTGATAGGACTGTAATGAGGAGTGATAGATAGGACAGTAATGAGGAGTGATAGGACAGTAATGAGGAGTGATAGATAGGACTGTAATGAGGAGTGATAGGACAGTAATGAGGAGTGATAGTACAGTAATGAGGACTGATAGATAGGACTGTAATGAGGAGTGATAGATAGGACAGTAATGAGGAGGGATAGGACTGTAATGAGGAGGGATAGGACAGTAAATGAGGAGTGATAGGACTGTAATGAGGAGTGATAGATAGGGCAGTAATGAGGAGTGATAGATAGGACAGTAATTAGGAGGGATAGGACAGTAATGAGGAGGGATAGATAGGACAGTAATGAGGAGTGATAGGACAGTAATGAGGAGTGATAGATAGGGCAGTACTGAGGAGTGATAGATAGGACAGTAATGAGGAGTGATAGGACAGTAATGAGGAGTGATAGGACTGTAATGAGGAGTGATAGATAGGACAGTAATGAGGAGTGATAGGACTGTAATGAGGAGTGATAGGACTGTAATGAGGAGTGATAGGACAGTAATGAGGAAGTGATAGGACAGTAATGAGGAGTGATAGATAGGACAGTAATGAGGAGTGATAGGACTGTAATGAGGAGGGATAGGACAGTAATTAGGAGTGATAGGACAGTAATGAGGAGTGATAGATAGGACAGTAATGAGGAGTGATAGGACAGTAATGAGGAGTGATAGGACAGTAATGAGGAGTGATAGGACAGTAGTGGAGGAGGGATAGGACAGTAATGAGAAGTGATAGGACTGTAATGAGGAGGGATATGACAGTAATGAGGAGTGATAGGACTGTAATGAGGAGTGATAGGACAATAATGAGGAGTGATAGGACTGTAATGAGGAGTGATAGGACAGTAATGAGGAGTGATAGGACAGTAATGAGGAGTGATAGGACAGTAATGAGGAGGGATAGGACTGTAATGAGGAGTGATAGGACAGTAATGAGGAGTGATAGGACAGTAATGAGGAGGGATAGTACAGTAATGAGGAGTGATAGGACTGTAATGAGGAGTGATAGGACAGTAATGAGGAGTGATAGGACAGTAATGAGGAGTGATAGGACTGTAATGAGGAGTGATAGATAGGACAGTAATGAGGAGTGATAGGACTGTAATGAGGAGTGATAGGACTGTAATGAGGAGTGATAGGACAGTAATGAGGAGTGATAGATAGGACAGTAATGAGGAGTGATAGATAGGACTGTAATGAGGAGTGATAGATAGGACAGTAATGAGGAGTGATAGGACTGTAATGAGGAGTGATAGGACTGTAATGAGGAGTGATAGGACAGTAATGAGGAGTGATAGATAGGACAGTAATGAGGAGTGATAGATAGGACTGTAATGAGGAGTGATAGATAGGACAGTAATGAGGAGTGATAGGACTGTAATGAGGAGTGATAGGACTGTAATGAGGAGTGATAGATAGGACAGTAATGAGGAGTGATAGATAGGACAGTAATGAGGAGTGATAGATAGGACAGTAATGATGAGTGATAGGACAGTAATGAGGAGTGATAGGACTGTAATGAGGAGTGATAGGACAGTAATGAGGAGTGATAGGACAGTAATGAGGAGTGATAGGACAGTAATGAGGAGGGATAGGACTGTAATGAGGAGTGATAGATAGGACAGTAATGAGGAGTGATAGGACAGTAATGAGGAGTGATAGATAGGACAGTAATGAGGAGTGATAGGACAGTAGTGGAGGAGGGATAGGACAGTAATGAGAAGTGATAGGACTGTAATGAGGAGGGATATGACAGTAATGAGGAGTGATAGGACTGTAATGAGGAGTGATAGGACAATAATGAGGAGTGATAGGACTGTAATGAGGAGTGATAGGACAGTAATGAGGAGTGATAGGACAGTAATTAGGAGTGATAGGACAGTAATGAGGAGTGATAGATAGGACAGTAATGAGGAGTGATAGGACTGTAATGAGGAGTGATAGGACAGTAATGAGGAGTGATAGATAGGACAGTAATGAGGAGTGATAGGACTGTAATGAGGAGGGATAGGATTGTAATGAGGAGAGATAGGGCAGTAACAGAGGAGTGATAGGACAGTAATGAGGAGTGATAGGACAGTAATGAGGAGTGATAGATAGGACAGTAATGAGGAGTGATAGATAGGACTGTAATGAGGAGTGATAGATAGGACAGTAATGAGGAGTGATAGGACAAAAATGAGGAGTGATAGGACTGTAGTGAGGAGTGATAGGACAGTAATGAGGAGTGATAGATAGGACAGTAATGAGGAGTGATAGGACAGTAATGAGGAGGGATAGGACTGTAATGAGGAGTGATAGGACTGTAATGAGGAGTGATAGATAGGACAGTAATGAGGAGTGATAGATAGGACAGTAATGAGGAGTGATAGATAGGACTGTAATGAGGAGTGATAGGACAGTAATTAGGAGGGATAGGACAGTAATGAGGAGTGATAGGACAGTAATGAGGAGTGATAGGACAGTAATGAGGAGTGATAGGACTGTAATGAGGAGTGATAGGACAGTAATGAGGAGTGATAGGACTGTAATGAGGAGTGATAGGACAGTAATGAGGACTGATAGGACTGTAATGAGGAGTGATAGATAGGACAGTAATGAGGAGTGATAGGACAGTAATGAGGAGTGATAGGACAGTAATGAGGAGGGATAGGACTGTAATGAGGAGGGATAGGACAGTAATTAGGAGTGATAGGACAGTAATGAGGAGTGATAGATAGGACAGTAATGAGGAGTGATAGGACAGTAATGAGGAGTGATAGGACTGTAATGAGGAGTGATAGATAGGACAGTAATGAGGAGTGATAGGACAGTAATGAGGAGTGATAGGACAGTAATGAGGAGTGATAGATAGGACAGTAATGAGGAGGGATAGGACTGTAATGAGGAGGGATAGGACAGTAATTAGGAGTGATAGGACAGTAATGAGGAGTGATAGGACAGTAATGAGGAGAGATAGGACAGTAATGAGGAGTGATAGGACAGTAGTGGAGGAGGGATAGGACAGTAATGAGGAGTGATAGATAGGACAGTAATGAGGAGTGATAGGACTGTAATGAGGAGTGATAGGACTGTAATGAGGAGTGATAGGACAGTAATGAGAAGTGATAGGACTGTAATGAGGAGGGATATGACAGTAATGAGGAGTGATAGGACTGTAATGAGGAGTGATAGGACAATAATGAGGAGTGATAGGACTGTAATGAGGAGTGATAGGACAGTAATGAGGAGTGATAGGACAGTAATGAGGAGGGATAGGACTGTAATGAGGAGTGATAGGACAGTAATGAGGAGGGATAGGACAGTAATGAGGAGTGATAGATAGGACAGTAATGAGGAGTGATAGGACAGTAATGAGGAGTGATAGGACTGTAATGAGGAGTGATAGGACAGTGATGAGGAGTGATAGATAGGACAGTAATGAGGAGTGATAGATAGGGCAGTAATGAGGAGTGATAGGACAGTAATGAGGAGGGATAGGACTGTAATGAGGAGTGATACATAGGACAGTAATGAGGAGTGATAGGACAGTAATGAGGAGTGATAGATAGGACAGTAATGAGGAGTGATAGGACTGTAATGAGGAGGGATAGGACTGTAATGAGGAGTGATAGGACAGTAATGAGGAGTGATAGATAGGACAGTAATGAGGAGGGATAGGACTGTAATGAGGAGTGATAGGACAGTAATGAGGAGTGATAGATAGGACAGTAATGAGGAGTGATAGGACTGTAATGAGGAGTGATAGGACAGTAATGAGGAGGGATAGGACAGTAATGAGGAGTGATAGTACAGTAATGAGGAGTGATAGGACAGTAATGAGGAGTGATAGATAGGACTGTAATGAGGAGTGATAGATAGGACAGTAATGAGGAGTGATAGATAGGACAGTAATGAGGAGTGATAGATAGGACTGTAATGAGGAGTGATAGATAGGGCAGTAATGAGGAGTGATAGATAGGACAGTAATGAGGAGTGATAGGACAGTAACGGAGGAGTGATAGGACAGTAATGAGGAGTGATAGATAGGACAGTAATGAGGAGGGATAGGACTGTAATGAGGAGGGATAGGACAGTAATTAGGAGTGATAGATAGGACAGTAATGAGGAGTGATAGGACAGTAATGAGGAGTGATAGATAGGACAGTAATGAGTAGTGATAGGACAGTAATGAGGAGTGATAGATAGGACAGTAATGAGGAGTGATAGGACAGTAATGAGGAGTGATAGGACTGTAATGAGGAGTGATAGATAGGACAGTAATGAGGAGTGATAGGACAATAATGAGGAGTGATAGGACAGTAATGAGGAGTGATAGGACTGTAATGAGGAGGGATATGACAGTAATGAGGAGTGATAGGACAGTAGTGGAGGAGGGATAGGACAGTAATGAGAAGTGATAGGACTGTAATTAGGAGTGATAGGACAGTAATGAGGAGTGATAGATAGGACTGTAATGAGGAGTGATAGGACAGTAATGAGGAGTGATAGGACTGTAATGAGGAGGGATATGACAGTAATGAGGAGTGATAGGACAGTAGTGGAGGAGGGATAGGACAGTAATGAGGAGTGATAGGACTGTAATGAGGAGTGATAGGACAGTAATGAGGAGTGATAGGACAGTAATGAGGAGAGATAGGGCAGTAACAGAGGAGTGATAGGACTGTAATGAGGAGTGATAGGACAGTAATGAGGAGTGATAGGACAGTAATGAGGAGTGATAGGACTGTAATGAGGAGTGATAGATAGGACTGTAATGAGGAGTGATATGACAGTAATGAGGAGTGATAGGACTGTAATGAGGAGTGATAGGACAGTAATGAGGAGTGATAGATAGGACAGTAATGAGGAGTGATAGGACAGTAATGAGGAGTGATAGATAGGACAGTAATGAGGAGTGATAGGACTGTAATGAGGAGGGATAGGACTGTAATGAGGAGTGATAGGACTGTAATGAGGAGTGATAGGACAGTAATGAGGAGTGATAGATAGGACAGTAATGAGGAGTGATAGGACTGTAATGAGGAGGGATAGGACTGTAATGAGGAGTGATAGGACAGTAATGAGAAGTGATAGGACAGTAATGAGGAGTGATAGATAGGACAGTAATGAGGAGGGATAGGACTGTAGTGAGGAGTGATAGGACAGTAATGAGGAGTGATAGATAGGACAGTAATGAGGAGTGATAGGACTGTAATGAGGAGTGATAGGACAGTAATGAGGAGTGATAGATAGGACAGTAATGAGGAGTGATAGGACTGTAATGAGGAGTGATAGGACAGTAATGAGGAGTGATAGGACTGTAATGAGGAGTGATAGGACAGTAATGAGGAGTGATAGATAGCACAGTAATGAGGAGTGATAGGACAGTAATGAGGAGTGATAGATAGGACAGTAATGAGGAGTGATAGGACTGTAATGAGGAGGGATAGGACTGTAATGAGGAGTGATAGGACAGTAATGAGGAGTGATAGATAGGACAGTAATGAGGAGTGATAGGACAGTAATGAGGAGTGATAGGACTGTAATGAGGAGTGATAGGACAGTAATGAGGAGTGATAGATAGGACAGTAATGAGGAGTGATAGATAGGACAGTAATGAGGAGTGATAGGACTGTAATGAGGAGGGATAGGACTGTAATGAGGAGTGATAGGACAGTAATGAGGAGTGATAGGACAGTAATGAGGAGGGATAGGATTGTAATGAGGAGTGATAGGACTGTAATGAGGAGGGATAGGATTGTAATGAGGAGTGATAGGACTGTAATGAGGAGTGATAGGACAGTAATGAGGAGTGATAGGATTGTAATGAGGAGTGATAGAACAGTAATGAGGAGGGATAGGATTGTAATGAGGAGTGATAGGACAGTAATGAGGAGTGATAGTACAGTAATGAGGAGGGATAGGATTGTAATGAGGAGGGATATGACAGTAATGAGGAGTGATAGGACAGTAGTGGAGGAGGGATAGGACAGTAATGAGGAGTGATAGGACTGTAATGAGGAGTGATAGGACAGTAATGAGGAGTGATAGGACAGTAATGAGGAGTGATAGGACTGTAATGGAGGAGGGATAGGACTGTAATGAGGAGTGATAGGACAGTAATGAGGAGTGATAGGACAGTAATGAGGAGTGATAGGACTGTAATGAGGAGGGATAGGACAGTAATGAGGAGGGATAGGACTGTAATAAGGAGTGATAGGACTGTAATGAGGAGAGATAGGGCAGTAACAGAGGAGTGATAGGACTGTAATGAGGAGTGATAGGACAGTAATGAGGAGTGATAGGACAGTAATGAGGAGTGATAGGACTGTAATGAGGAGTGATAGATAGGACTGTAATGAGGAGTGAAAGGACAGTAATGAGGAGTGATAGGACTGTAATGAGGAGTGATAGGACAATAATGAGGAGTGATAGATAGGACAGTAATGAGGAGTGATAGGACAGTAATGAGGAGTGATAGATAGGACAGTAATGAGGAGTGATAGGACTGTAATGAGGAGGGATAGGACTGTAATGAGGAGTGATAGGACAGTAATGAGGAGTGATAGATAGAACAGTAATGAGGAGTGATAGGACTGTAATGAGGAGTGATAGGACAGTAATGAGGAGTGATAGATAGGACAGTAATGAGGAGTGATAGGACTGTAATGAGGAGTGATAGGACAGTAATGAGGAGTGATAGGACTGTAATGAGGAGTGATAGGACAGTAATGAGGAGTGATAGATAGGACAGTAATGAGGAGTGATAGGACAGTAATGAGGAGTGATAGATAGGACAGTAATGAGGAGTGATAGGACTGTAATGAGGAGGGATAGGACTGTAATGAGGAGTGATAGGACAGTAATGAGGAGTGATAGATAGGACAGTAATGAGGAGTGATAGGACTGTAATGAGGAGTGATAGGACAGTAATGAGGAGTGATAGATAGGACAGTAATGAGGAGTGATAGGACTGTAATGAGGAGGGATAGGACTGTAATGAGGAGTGATAGGACAGTAATGAGGAGTGATAGGACAGTAATGAGGAGGGATAGGATTGTAATGAGGAGTGATAGGACTGTAATGAGGAGGGATAGGATTGTAATGAGGAGTGATAGGACTGTAATGAGGAGTGATAGGACAGTAATGAGGAGTGATAGGATTGTAATGAGGAGTGATAGAACAGTAATGAGGAGGGATAGGATTGTAATGAGGAGTGATAGGACAGTAATGAGGAGTGATAGGACAGTGATGAGGAGGGATAGTACAGTAATGAGGAGTGATAGTACAGTAATGAGGAGGTATAGGATTGTAATGAGGAGTGATAGATAGGACAGTGATGAGGAGGGATAGTACAGTAATGAGGAGTGATAGGACAGTAATGAGGAGTGATAGATAGATAGGACAGTAATGAGGAGTGATAGGACTGTAATGAGGAGTGATAGGACAATAATGAGGAGTGATAGGACAGTAATGAGGAGTGATAGGACAGTAATGAGGAGTGATAGGACAGTAATGAGGAGGGATAGGACTGTAATGAGGAGTGATAGGACAGTAATGAGGAGTGATAGGACAGTAATGAGGAGGGATAGTACAGTAATGAGGAGTGATAGGACTGTAATGAGGAGTGATAGGACAGTAATGAGGAGTGATAGGACAGTAATGAGGAGTGATAGGACTGTAATGAGGAGTGATAGATAGGACAGTAATGAGGAGTGATAGGACTGTAATGAGGAGTGATAGGACTGTAATGAGGAGTGATAGGACAGTAATGAGGAGTGATAGATAGGACAGTAATGAGGAGTGATAGGACTGTAATGAGGAGTGATAGGACTGTAATGAGGAGTGATAGGACAGTAATGAGGAGTGATAGATAGGACAGTAATGAGGAGTGATAGATAGGACTGTAATGAGGAGTGATAGATAGGACAGTAATGAGGAGTGATAGATAGGACAGTAATGATGAGTGATAGGACAGTAATGAGGAGTGATAGGACTGTAATGAGGAGTGATAGGACAGTAATGAGGAGTGATAGGACAGTAATGAGGAGTGATAGGACAGTAATGAGGAGGGATAGGACTGTAATGAGGAGTGATAGATAGGACAGTAATGAGGAGTGATAGGACAGTAATGAGGAGTGATAGATAGGACAGTAATGAGGAGTGATAGATAGCACAGTAATGAGGAGTGATAGGACAGTAGTGGAGGAGGGATAGGACAGTAATGAGAAGTGATAGGACTGTAATGAGGAGGGATATGACAGTAATGAGGAGTGATAGGACTGTAATGAGGAGTGATAGGACAATAATGAGGAGTGATAGGACTGTAATGAGGAGTGATAGGACAGTAATGAGGAGTGATAGGACAGTAATTAGGAGTGATAGGACAGTAATGAGGAGTGATAGATAGGACAGTAATGAGGAGTGATAGGACTGTAATGAGGAGTGATAGGACAGTAATGAGGAGTGATAGATAGGACAGTAATGAGGAGTGATAGGACTGTAATGAGGAGGGATAGGATTGTAATGAGGAGAGATAGGGCAGTAACAGAGGAGTGATAGGACAGTAATGAGGAGTGATAGGACAGTAATGAGGAGTGATAGATAGGACAGTAATGAGGAGTGATAGATAGGACTGTAATGAGGAGTGATAGATAGGACAGTAATGAGGAGTGATAGGACAAAAATGAGGAGTGATAGGACTGTAGTGAGGAGTGATAGGACAGTAATGAGGAGTGATAGATAGGACAGTAATGAGGAGTGATAGGACAGTAATGAGGAGTGATAGGACAGTAATGAGGAGGGATAGGACTGTAATGAGGAGTGATAGGACTGTAATGAGGAGTGATAGATAGGACAGTAATGAGGAGTGATAGATAGGACAGTAATGAGGAGTGATAGATAGGACTGTAATGAGGAGTGATAGGACAGTAATTAGGAGGGATAGGACAGTAATGAGGAGGGATAGATAGGACAGTAATGAGGAGTGATAGGACAGTAATGAGGAGTGATAGGACAGTAATGAGGAGTGATAGGACTGTAATGAGGAGTGATAGGACAGTAATGAGGAGTGATAGGACTGTAATGAGGAGTGATAGGACAGTAATGAGGACTGATAGGACTGTAATGAGGAGTGATAGATAGGACAGTAATGAGGAGTGATAGGACAGTAATGAGGAGTGATAGGACTGTAATGAGGAGTGATAGATAGGACAGTAATGAGGAGTGATAGATAGGACAGTAATGAGGAGTGATAGATAGGACAGTAATGATGAGTGATAGGACAGTAATGAGGAGTGATAGGACTGTAATGAGGAGTGATAGGACAGTAATGAGGAGTGATAGGACAGTAATGAGGAGTGATAGGACAGTAATGAGGAGGGATAGGACTGTAATGAGGAGTGATAGATAGGACAGTAATGAGGAGTGATAGGACAGTAATGAGGAGTGATAGATAGGACAGTAATGAGGAGTGATAGATAGGACAGTAATGAGGAGTGATAGGACAGTAGTGGAGGAGGGATAGGACAGTAATGAGAAGTGATAGGACTGTAATGAGGAGGGATATGACAGTAATGAGGAGTGATAGGACTGTAATGAGGAGTGATAGGACAATAATGAGGAGTGATAGGACTGTAATGAGGAGTGATAGGACAGTAATGAGGAGTGATAGGACAGTAATTAGGAGTGATAGGACAGTAATGAGGAGTGATAGATAGGACAGTAATGAGGAGTGATAGGACTGTAATGAGGAGTGATAGGACAGTAATGAGGAGTGATAGATAGGACAGTAATGAGGAGTGATAGGACTGTAATGAGGAGGGATAGGATTGTAATGAGGAGAGATAGGGCAGTAACAGAGGAGTGATAGGACAGTAATGAGGAGTGATAGGACAGTAATGAGGAGTGATAGATAGGACAGTAATGAGGAGTGATAGATAGGACTGTAATGAGGAGTGATAGATAGGACAGTAATGAGGAGTGATAGGACAAAAATGAGGAGTGATAGGACTGTAGTGAGGAGTGATAGGACAGTAATGAGGAGTGATAGATAGGACAGTAATGAGGAGTGATAGGACAGTAATGAGGAGGGATAGGACTGTAATGAGGAGTGATAGGACTGTAATGAGGAGTGATAGATAGGACAGTAATGAGGAGTGATAGATAGGACAGTAATGAGGAGTGATAGATAGGACTGTAATGAGGAGTGATAGGACAGTAATTAGGAGGGATAGGACAGTAATGAGGAGTGATAGGACAGTAATGAGGAGTGATAGGACAGTAATGAGGAGTGATAGGACTGTAATGAGGAGTGATAGGACAGTAATGAGGAGTGATAGGACTGTAATGAGGAGTGATAGGACAGTAATGAGGACTGATAGGACTGTAATGAGGAGTGATAGATAGGACAGTAATGAGGAGTGATAGGACAGTAATGAGGAGTGATAGGACAGTAATGAGGAGGGATAGGACTGTAATGAGGAGGGATAGGACAGTAATTAGGAGTGATAGGACAGTAATGAGGAGTGATAGATAGGACAGTAATGAGGAGTGATAGGACAGTAATGAGGAGTGATAGGACTGTAATGAGGAGTGATAGATAGGACAGTAATGAGGAGTGATAGGACAGTAATGAGGAGTGATAGGACAGTAATGAGGAGTGATAGATAGGACAGTAATGAGGAGGGATAGGACTGTAATGAGGAGGGATAGGAAGGACTGTAATGAGGAGGGATAGGACAGTAATTAGGAGTGATAGGACAGTAATGAGGAGTGATAGGACAGTAATGAGGAGAGATAGGACAGTAATGAGGAGTGATAGGACAGTAGTGGAGGAGGGATAGGACAGTAATGAGGAGTGATAGATAGGACAGTAATGAGGAGTGATAGGACTGTAATGAGGAGTGATAGGACTGTAATGAGGAGTGATAGGACAGTAATGAGAAGTGATAGGACTGTAATGAGGAGGGATATGACAGTAATGAGGAGTGATAGGACTGTAATGAGGAGTGATAGGACAGTAATGAGGAGTGATAGGACAGTAATGAGGAGTGATTGGACAGTATGAGGAGTGAGAGGAGTATGAGGAGACTGTAATGAGGAGTGATAGGCAGTAATTGAGGAGGGATAGGACAGTAATGAGGAGTGATAGATAGGACAGTAATGAGGAGTGATAGGACAGTAATGAGGAGTGATAGGACTGTAATGAGGAGTGATAGGACAGTGATGAGGAGTGATAGATAGGACAGTAATGAGGAGTGATAGATAGGGCAGTAATGAGGAGTGATAGGACAGTAATGAGGAGGGATAGGGACTGTAATGAGGAGTGATACATAGGACAGTAATGAGGAGTGATAGGACAGTAATGAGGAGTGATAGATAGGAAGTAATGAGGAGTGATAGGACTGTAATGAGGAGGGATAGGACTGTAATGAGGAGTTGATAGGACAGTAAAGGAGTGATAGATAGGACAGTAATGAGGAGGGATAGGACTGTAATGAGGAGTGATAGGACAGTAATGAGGAGTGATAGATAGGACAGTAATGAGGAGTGATAGGACTGTAATGAGGGATTAGGACAGTAATGAGGAGGGATAGGACAGTAATGAGGAGTGATAGTACAGTAATGAGGAGTGATAGGACAGTAATGAGGAGTGATAGATAGGACTGTAATGAGGAGTGATAGATAGGACAGTAATGAGGAGTGATAGGACTGTAATGAGGAGTGATAGATAGGGCAGTAATGAGGAGTGATAGATAGGACAGTAATGAGGAGTGATAGGACAGTAACGGAGGAGTGATAGGACAGTAATGAGGAGTGATAGATAGGACAGTAATGAGGAGGGATAGGACTGTAATGAGGAGGGATAGGACAGTAATTAGGAGTGATAGATAGGACAGTAATGAGGAGTGATAGGACAGTAATGAGGAGTGATAGATAGGACAGTAATGAGTAGTGATAGGACAGTAATGAGGAGTGATAGATAGGACAGTAATGAGGAGTGATAGGACAGTAATGAGGAGTGATAGGACTGTAATGAGGAGTGATAGATAGGACAGTAATGAGGAGTGATAGGACAATAATGAGGAGTGATAGGACAGTAATGAGGAGTGATAGGACTGTAATGAGGAGGGATATGACAGTAATGAGGAGTGATAGGACAGTAGTGGAGGAGGGATAGGACAGTAATGAGAAGTGATAGGACTGTAATTAGGAGTGATAGGACAGTAATGAGGAGTGATAGATAGGACTGTAATGAGGAGTGATAGGACAGTAATGAGGAGTGATAGGACTGTAATGAGGAGGGATATGACAGTAATGAGGAGTGATAGGACAGTAGTGGAGGAGGGATAGGACAGTAATGAGGAGTGATAGGACTGTAATGAGGAGTGATAGGACAGTAATGAGGAGTGATAGGACAGTAATGAGGAGAGATAGGGCAGTAACAGAGGAGTGATAGGACTGTAATGAGGAGTGATAGGACAGTAATGAGGAGTGATAGGACAGTAATGAGGAGTGATAGGACTGTAATGAGGAGTGATAGATAGGACTGTAATGAGGAGTGATATGACAGTAATGAGGAGTGATAGGGACTGTAATGAGGAGTGATAGGACAGTAATGAGGAGTGATAGATAGGACAGTAATGAGGAGTGATAGGACAGTAATGAGGAGTGATAGATAGGACAGTAATGAGGAGTGATAGGACTGTAATGAGGAGGGATAGGACTGTAATGAGGAGTGATAGGACTGTAATGAGGAGTGATAGGACAGTAATGAGGAGTGATAGATAGGACAGTAATAAGGAGTGATAGGACTGTAATGAGGAGGGATAGGACTGTAATGAGGAGTGATAGGACAGTAATGAGAAGTGATAGGACAGTAATGAGGAGTGATAGATAGGACAGTAATGAGGAGGGATAGGACTGTAGTGAGGAGTGATAGGACAGTAATGAGGAGTGATAGATAGGACAGTAATGAGGAGTGATAGGACTGTAATGAGGAGTGATAGGACAGTAATGAGGAGTGATAGATAGGACAGTAATGAGGAGTGATAGGACTGTAATGAGGAGTGATAGGACAGTAATGAGGAGTGATAGGACTGTAATGAGGAGTGATAGGACAGTAATGAGGAGTGATAGATAGCACAGTAATGAGGAGTGATAGGACAGTAATGAGGAGTGATAGATAGGACAGTAATGAGGAGTGATAGGACTGTAATGAGGAGGGATAGGACTGTAATGAGGAGTGATAGGACAGTAATGAGGAGTGATAGATAGGACAGTAATGAGGAGTGATAGGACAGTAATGAGGAGTGATAGGACTGTAATGAGGAGTGATAGGACAGTAATGAGGAGTGATAGATAGGACAGTAATGAGGAGTGATAGATAGGACAGTAATGAGGAGTGATAGGACTGTAATGAGGAGGGATAGGACTGTAATGAGGAGTGATAGGACAGTAATGAGGAGTGATAGGACAGTAATGAGGAGGGATAGGATTGTAATGAGGAGTGATAGGACTGTAATGAGGAGGGATAGGATTGTAATGAGGAGTGATAGGACTGTAATGAGGAGTGATAGGACAGTAATGAGGAGTGATAGGATTGTAATGAGGAGTGATAGAACAGTAATGAGGAGGGATAGGATTGTAATGAGGAGTGATAGGACAGTAATGAGGAGTGATAGTACAGTAATGAGGAGGGATAGGATTGTAATGAGGAGGGATATGACAGTAATGAGGAGTGATAGGACAGTAGTGGAGGAGGGATAGGACAGTAATGAGGAGTGATAGGACTGTAATGAGGAGTGATAGGACAGTAATGAGGAGTGATAGGACAGTAATGAGGAGTGATAGGACTGTAATGGAGGAGGGATAGGACTGTAATGAGGAGTGATAGGACAGTAATGAGGAGTGATAGGACAGTAATGAGGAGTGATAGGACTGTAATGAGGAGGGATAGGACAGTAATGAGGAGGGATAGGACTGTAATAAGGAGTGATAGGACTGTAATGAGGAGAGATAGGGCAGTAACAGAGGAGTGATAGGACTGTAATGAGGAGTGATAGGACAGTAATGAGGAGTGATAGGACAGTAATGAGGAGTGATAGGACTGTAATGAGGAGTGATAGATAGGACTGTAATGAGGAGTGAAAGGACAGTAATGAGGAGTGATAGGACTGTAATGAGGAGTGATAGGACAATAATGAGGAGTGATAGATAGGACAGTAATGAGGAGTGATAGGACAGTAATGAGGAGTGATAGATAGGACAGTAATGAGGAGTGATAGGACTGTAATGAGGAGGGATAGGACTGTAATGAGGAGTGATAGGACAGTAATGAGGAGTGATAGATAGAACAGTAATGAGGAGTGATAGGACTGTAATGAGGAGTGATAGGACAGTAATGAGGAGTGATAGATAGGACAGTAATGAGGAGTGATAGGACTGTAATGAGGAGTGATAGGACAGTAATGAGGAGTGATAGGACTGTAATGAGGAGTGATAGGACAGTAATGAGGAGTGATAGATAGGACAGTAATGAGGAGTGATAGGACAGTAATGAGGAGTGATAGATAGGACAGTAATGAGGAGTGATAGGACTGTAATGAGGAGGGATAGGACTGTAATGAGGAGTGATAGGACAGTAATGAGGAGTGATAGATAGGACAGTAATGAGGAGTGATAGGACTGTAATGAGGAGTGATAGGACAGTAATGAGGAGTGATAGATAGGACAGTAATGAGGAGTGATAGGACTGTAATGAGGAGGGATAGGACTGTAATGAGGAGTGATAGGACAGTAATGAGGAGTGATAGGACAGTAATGAGGAGGGATAGGATTGTAATGAGGAGTGATAGGACTGTAATGAGGAGGGATAGGATTGTAATGAGGAGTGATAGGACTGTAATGAGGAGTGATAGGACTGTAATGAGGAGTGATAGGACAGTAATGAGGAGTGATAGGATTGTAATGAGGAGTGATAGAACAGTAATGAGGAGGGATAGGATTGTAATGAGGAGTGATAGGACAGTAATGAGGAGTGATAGGACAGTGATGAGGAGGGATAGTACAGTAATGAGGAGTGATAGTACAGTAATGAGGAGGTATAGGATTGTAATGAGGAGTGATAGATAGGACAGTGATGAGGAGGGATAGTACAGTAATGAGGAGTGATAGGACAGTAATGAGGAGTGATAGATAGATAGGACAGTAATGAGGAGTGATAGGACTGTAATGAGGAGTGATAGGACAATAATGAGGAGTGATAGGACAGTAATGAGGAGTGATAGGACAGTAATGAGGAGTGATAGGACAGTAATGAGGAGGGATAGGACTGTAATGAGGAGTGATAGGACAGTAATGAGGAGTGATAGGACAGTAATGAGGAGGGATAGTACAGTAATGAGGAGTGATAGGACTGTAATGAGGAGTGATAGGACAGTAATGAGGAGTGATAGGACAGTAATGAGGAGTGATAGGACTGTAATGAGGAGTGATAGATAGGACAGTAATGAGGAGTGATAGGACTGTAATGAGGAGTGATAGGACTGTAATGAGGAGTGATAGGACAGTAATGAGGAGTGATAGATAGGACAGTAATGAGGAGTGATAGGACTGTAATGAGGAGTGATAGGACTGTAATGAGGAGTGATAGGACAGTAATGAGGAGTGATAGATAGGACAGTAATGAGGAGTGATAGATAGGACTGTAATGAGGAGTGATAGATAGGACAGTAATGAGGAGTGATAGATAGGACAGTAATGATGAGTGATAGGACAGTAATGAGGAGTGATAGGACTGTAATGAGGAGTGATAGGACAGTAATGAGGAGTGATAGGACAGTAATGAGGAGGGATAGGACTGTAATGAGGAGTGATAGATAGGACAGTAATGAGGAGTGATAGGACAGTAATGAGGAGTGATAGATAGGACAGTAATGAGGAGTGATAGATAGCACAGTAATGAGGAGTGATAGGACAGTAGTGGAGGAGGGATAGGACAGTAATGAGAAGTGATAGGACTGTAATGAGGAGGGATATGACAGTAATGAGGAGTGATAGGACTGTAATGAGGAGTGATAGGACAATAATGAGGAGTGATAGGACTGTAATGAGGAGTGATAGGACAGTAATGAGGAGTGATAGGACAGTAATTAGGAGTGATAGGACAGTAATGAGGAGTGATAGATAGGACAGTAATGAGGAGTGATAGGACTGTAATGAGGAGTGATAGGACAGTAATGAGGAGTGATAGATAGGACAGTAATGAGGAGTGATAGGACTGTAATGAGGAGGGATAGGATTGTAATGAGGAGAGATAGGGCAGTAACAGAGGAGTGATAGGACAGTAATGAGGAGTGATAGGACAGTAATGAGGAGTGATAGATAGGACAGTAATGAGGAGTGATAGATAGGACTGTAATGAGGAGTGATAGATAGGACAGTAATGAGGAGTGATAGGACAAAAATGAGGAGTGATAGGACTGTAGTGAGGAGTGATAGGACAGTAATGAGGAGTGATAGATAGGACAGTAATGAGGAGTGATAGGACAGTAATGAGGAGTGATAGGACAGTAATGAGGAGGGATAGGACTGTAATGAGGAGTGATAGGACTGTAATGAGGAGTGATAGATAGGACAGTAATGAGGAGTGATAGATAGGACAGTAATGAGGAGTGATAGATAGGACTGTAATGAGGAGTGATAGGACAGTAATTAGGAGGGATAGGACAGTAATGAGGAGGGATAGATAGGACAGTAATGAGGAGTGATAGGACAGTAATGAGGAGTGATAGGACAGTAATGAGGAGTGATAGGACTGTAATGAGGAGTGATAGGACAGTAATGAGGAGTGATAGGACTGTAATGAGGAGTGATAGGACAGTAATGAGGACTGATAGGACTGTAATGAGGAGTGATAGATAGGACAGTAATGAGGAGTGATAGGACAGTAATGAGGAGGGATAGGACTGTAATGAGGAGGGATAGGACAGTAATTAGGAGTGATAGGACAGTAATGAGGAGTGATAGATAGGACAGTAATGAGGAGTGATAGGACAGTAATGAGGAGTGATAGGACTGTAATGAGGAGTGATAGATAGGACAGTAATGAGGAGTGATAGGACAGTAATTAGGAGTGATAGGACAGTAATGAGGAGTGATAGATAGGACAGTAATGAGGAGTGATAGGACAGTAATGAGGAGTGATAGGACAGTAGTGGAGGAGGGATAGGACAGTAATGAGGAGTGATAGATAGGACAGTAATGAGGAGTGATAGGACTGTAATGAGGAGTGATAGGACTGTAATGAGGAGTGATAGGACAGTAATGAGAAGTGATAGGACTGTAATGAGGAGGGATATGACAGTAATGAGGAGTGATAGGACTGTAATGAGGAGTGATAGGACAATAATGAGGAGTGATAGGACTGTAATGAGGAGTGATAGGACAGTAATGAGGAGTGATAGGACAGTAATGAGGAGGGATAGGACTGTAATGAGGAGTGATAGGACAGTAATGAGGAGGGATAGGACAGTAATGAGGAGTGATAGATAGGACAGTAATGAGGAGTGATAGGACTGTAATGAGGAGTGATAGGACAGTGATGAGGAGTGATAGATAGGACAGTAATGAGGAGTGATAGATAGGGCAGTAATGAGGAGTGATAGGACAGTAATGAGGAGGGATAGGACTGTAATGAGGAGTGATAGATAGGACAGTAATGAGGAGTGATAGGACAGTAATGAGGAGTGATAGATAGGACAGTAATGAGGAGTGATAGGACTGTAATGAGGAGGGATAGGACTGTAATGAGGAGTGATAGGACAGTAATGAGGAGTGATAGATAGGACAGTAATGAGGAGTGATAGATAGGACAGTAATGAGGAGGGATAGGACTGTAATGAGGAGTGATAGGACAGTAATGAGGAGTGATAGATAGGACAGTAATGAGGAGTGATAGGACTGTAATGAGGAGTGATAGGACAGTAATGAGGAGGGATAGGACAGTAATGAGGAGTGATAGTACAGTAATGAGGAGTGATAGGACAGTAATGAGGAGTGATAGATAGGACTGTAATGAGGAGTGATAGATAGGACAGTAATGAGGAGTGATAGATAGGACTGTAATGAGGAGTGATAGATAGGGCAGTAATGAGGAGTGATAGATAGGACAGTAATGAGGAGTGATAGGACAGTAACGGAGGAGTGATAGGACAGTAATGAGGAGTGATAGATAGGACAGTAATGAGGAGGGATAGGACTGTAATGAGGAGGGATAGGACAGTAATTAGGAGTGATAGATAGGACAGTAATGAGGAGTGATAGGACAGTAATGAGGAGTGATAGATAGGACAGTAATGAGTAGTGATAGGACAGTAATGAGGAGTGATAGATAGGACAGTAATGAGGAGTGATAGGACTGTAATGAGGAGTGATAGATAGGACAGTAATGAGGAGTGATAGGACAATAATGAGGAGTGATAGGACAGTAATGAGGAGTGATAGGACTGTAATGAGGAGGGATATGACAGTAATGAGGAGTGATAGGACAGTAGTGGAGGAGGGATAGGACAGTAATGAGAAGTGATAGGACTGTAATGAGGAGTGATAGGACAGTAATGAGGAGTGATAGATAGGACTGTAATGAGGAGTGAAGGACAGTAATGAGGAGTGATAGGACTGTAATGAGGAGGGATATGACAGTAATGAGGAGTGATAGGACAGTAGTGGAGGAGGGATAGGACAGTAATGAGGAGTGATAGGACTGTAATGAGGAGTGATAGGACAGTAATGAGGAGTGATAGGACAGTAATGAGGAGTGATAGGACTGTAATGGAGGAGTGATAGGACTGTAATAAGGAGTGATAGGACTGTAATGAGGAGGGATAGGACTGTAATGAGGAGAGATAGGGCAGTAACAGAGGAGTGATAGGACTGTAATGAGGAGTGATAGGACAGTAATGAGGAGTGATAGGACAGTAATGAGGAGAGATAGGGCAGTAACAGAGGAGTGATAGGACTGTAATGAGGAGTGATAGGACAGTAATGAGGAGTGATAGGACAGTAATGAGGAGTGATAGGACTGTAATGAGGAGTGATAGATAGGACTGTAATGAGGAGTGATAGGACAGTAATGAGGAGTGATAGGACTGTAATGAGGAGTGATAGGACAGTAATGAGGAGTGATAGATAGGACAGTAATGAGGAGTGATTGGACAGTAATGAGGAGTGATAGATAGGACAGTAATGAGGAGTGATAGGACTGTAATGAGGAGGGATAGGACTGTAATGAGGAGTGATAGGACTGTAATGAGGAGTGATAGGACAGTAATGAGGAGTGATAGATAGGACAGTAATGAGGAGTGATAGGACTGTAATGAGGAGGGATAGGACTGTAATGAGGAGTGATAGGACAGTAATGAGGAGTGATAGGACAGTAATGAGGAGTGATAGATAGGACAGTAATGAGGAGGGATAGGACTGTAGTGAGGAGTGATAGGACAGTAATGAGGAGTGATAGGACTGTAATGAGGAGTGATAGATAGGACAGTAATGAGGAGTGATAGGACTGTAATGAGGAGTGATAGGACAGTAATGAGGAGTGATAGGACTGTAATGAGGAGTGATAGGACAGTAATGAGGAGTGATAGATAGGACAGTAATGAGGAGTGATAGGACAGTAATGAGGAGTGATAGATAGGACAGTAATGAGGAGTGATAGGACTGTAATGAGGAGGGATAGGACTGTAATGAGGAGTGATAGGACAGGTAATGAGGAGTGATAGATAGGACAGTAATGAGGAGTGATAGGACAGTAATGAGGAGTGATAGGACTGTAATGAGGAGTGATAGGACAGTAATGAGGAGTGATAGATAGGACAGTAATGAGGAGTGATAGATAGGACAGTAATGAGGAGTGATAGCACTGTAATGAGGAGGGATAGGACTGTAATGAGGAGTGATAGGACAGTAATGAGGAGTGATAGGACAGTAATGAGGAGGATAGGATTGTAATGAGGAGTGATAGGACTGTAATGAGGAGGGATAGGATTGTAATGAGGAGTGATAGGACTGTAATGAGGAGTGATAGGACAGTAATGAGGAGTGATAGGATTGTAATGAGGAGTGATAGAACAGTAATGAGGAGGGATAGGATTGTAATGAGGAGTGATAGGACAGTAATGAGGAGTGATAGGACAGTGATGAGGAGGGATAGTACAGTAATGGAGGAGTGATAGTACAGTAATGAGGAGGGATAGGATTGTAATGAGGAGGGATATGACAGTAATGAGGAGTGATAGGGACAGTAGTGGAGGAGGGATAGGACAGTAATGAGGAGTGATAGGACTGTAATGAGGAGTGATAGGACAGTAATGAGGAGTGATAGGACAGTAATGAGGAGTGATAGGACTGTAATGGAGGAGGGATAGGACTGTAATAAGGAGTGATAGGACTGTAATGAGGAGAGATAGGGCAGTAACAGAGGAGTGATAGGACTGTAATGAGGAGTGATAGGACAGTAATGAGGAGTGATAGGACTGTAATGAGGAGTGATAGATAGGACTGTAATGAGGAGTGATAGGACAGTAATGAGGAGTGATAGGACTGTAATGAGGAGTGATAGGACAGTAATGAGGAGTGATAGATAGGACAGTAATGAGGAGTGATAGGACTGTAATGAGGAGGGATAGGACTGTAATGAGGAGTGATAGGACAGTAATGAGGAGTGATAGATAGGACAGTAATGAGGAGTGATAGGACTGTAATGAGGAGTGATAGGACAGTAATGAGGAGTGATAGATAGGACAGTAATGAGGAGTGATAGGACTGTAATGAGGAGTGATAGGACAGTAATGAGGAGTGATAGGACTGTAATGAGGAGTGATAGGACAGTAATGAGGAGTGATAGATAGGACAGTAATGAGGAGTGATAGGACAGTAATGAGGAGTGATAGATAGGACAGTAATGAGGAGTGATAGGACTGTAATGAGGAGGGATAGGACTGTAATGAGGAGTGATAGGACAGTAATGAGGAGTGATAGATAGGACAGTAATGAGGAGTGATAGGACAGTAATGAGGAGTGATAGGACTGTAATGAGGAGTGATAGGACAGTAATGAGGAGTGATAGATAGGACAGTAATGAGGAGTGATAGATAGGACAGTAATGAGGAGTGATAGGACTGTAATGAGGAGGGATAGGACTGTAATGAGGAGTGATAGGACAGTAATGAGGAGTGATAGGACAGTAATGAGGAGGGATAGGATTGTAATGAGGAGTGATAGGACTGTAATGAGGAGGGATAGGATTGTAATGAGGAGTGATAGGACTGTAATGAGGAGTGATAGGACAGTAATGAGGAGTGATAGGATTGTAATGAGGAGTGATAGAACAGTAATGAGGAGGGATAGGATTGTAATGAGGAGTGATAGGACAGTAATGAGGAGTGATAGGACAGTGATGAGGAGGGATAGTACAGTAATGAGGAGTGATAGTACAGTAATGAGGAGGTATAGGATTGTAATGAGGAGTGATAGATAGGACAGTGATGAGGAGGGATAGTACAGTAATGAGGAGTGATAGGACAGTAATGAGGAGTGATAGATAGATAGGACAGTAATGAGGAGTGATAGGACTGTAATGAGGAGGGATAGGATTGTAATGAGGAGTGATAGAACAGTAATGAGGAGGGATAGGATTGTAATGAGGAGTGATAGGACAGTAATGAGGAGTGATAGGACAGTAATGAGGAGTGATAGATAGGACAGTAATGAGGAGTGATAGATAGGACTGTAATGAGGAGTGATAGGACAGTAATGAGGAGTGATAGATAGGACTGTAATGAGGAGGGATAGGACTGTAATGAGGATAGATAGGACAGTAATGAGGAGTGATAGGACAGTAATGAGGAGTGATAGGACAGTAATGAGGAGTGATAGGACAGTAATGAGGAGTGATAGATAGGACTGTAATGAGGAGGGATAGGACAGTGATGAGGAGGGATAGTACAGTAATGAGGAGGGATAGTACAGTAATGAGGAGTGATAGGACAGTAATGAGGAGGGATAGGATTGTAATGAGGAGTGATAGGACAGTAATGAGGAGTGATAGGACTGTAATGAGGAGGGATAGGATTGTAATGAGGAGTGATAGATAGGACAGTAATGAGGAGTGATAGGACTGTAATGAGGAGTGATAGATAGGACTGTAATGAGGAGGGATAGGACAGTAATGAGGAGTGATAGATAGGACAGTAATGAGGAGTGATAGGACAGTGATGAGGAGGGATAGTACAGTAATGAGGAGGGATAGGACAGTAATGAGGAGGGATAGGATTGTAATGAGGAGTGATAGGACTGTAATGAGGAGTGATAGGACAGTAATGAGGAGTGATAGGACTGTAATGAGGAGGGATAGGATTGTAATGAGGAGTGATAGATAGGACAGTAATGAGGAGTGATAGGACTGTAATGAGGAGTGATAGATAGGACAGTAATGAGGAGGGATAGGACAGTAATGAGGAGTGATAGATAGGACAGTAATGAGGAGTGATAGGACAGTGATGAGGAGGGATAGTACAGTAATGAGGAGTGATAGGACAGTAATGAGGAGTGATAGGACTGTAATGAGGAGTGATAGGACAGTAATGAGGAGTGATAGGACTGTAATGAGGAGTGATAGGGCAGTAATGAGGAGTGATAGGACAGTAATGAGGAGAGATAGGACAGTAATGAGGAGTGATAGGACTGTAATGAGGAGTGATAGGGCAGTAATGAGGAGTGATAGATAGGACAGTAATGAGGAGTGATAGGACTGTAATGAGGAGGGATAGTACAGTAATGAGGAGTGATAGGACAGTAATGAGGAGAGATAGGACAGTAATGAGGAGTGATAGGACTGTAATGAGGAGTGATAGGGCAGTAATGAGGAGGGATAGGACAGTAATGAGGAGTGATAGGACTGTAATGAGGAGAGATAGGACTGTAATGAGGAGTGATAGGACTGTAATGAGGAGTGATAGGACAGTAACGGAGGAGTGATAGGGCAGTAATGAAAGAACCATGGGGCAGTAATGAGTTCCAGTGGTGTAGTAACAAAGAGTAATGGGGGGGAGTAATGGGGAGTGGTGGATATAGGGGAAGAATCTGACGTTTCAGTTTTGGTTTTGGCCAATGCTGTTACTCACCCACTGATCCGGTCCCATCTATAATAGCTGTAACAGTAGACAGAGCATGAGAATTCCCCTTCAGCGATTTGTGTGTCCCCTAAAGATAAATGGAAGAGGAGTGAATAGGGTGTATATTGGGTGATATCTGAGGGTTCAGGGAATGAAGCAGTGAAAGAATAAGAAAGGATGGGAGGTGTGGGGCGGGGAAGAGAATGAGAGAACAAGAGAAGTAAGATGGAACCACAATAAACTAAACTACTTCCCAATAACTCACCAGGTCAGCAGATACGGCCGTGGTAATAAGAGCATATGGACCATTCACTAGAGCCCCACAGACCAGCAGCATCACTGTAGCAGTGTGGGGGGGGGACAAGATGAAAAGGGGAGGGCAGGTGATTAGGAGAGTATAAAACACAGGAGAATTAGTCCAAACAAGAGCCAAATGTAACTACTACTTATAGCCTATACACTAGAATAGTACTTCTACTACTAATAGCTTATCCACTATACTATACTACTACTACTACTACTACTTTATACACTATACTACTACTTTGTACACTATACTACTACTTATAGTCTATACAGTAGAATACTACTACTACTACCAGCTTATCCACTATACTAGACTACTACTACTGCTACTACTGCCTTATACACTATACTACTACTTTATACACTATACTACTACTTATAGTCTATACAGTAGAATACTACTACTACTAATAGCTTATCCACTATACTATACTACTGCTGCCTTATACACTATACTACTACTTTATACACTGTACTACTACTTATAGCCTATACAGTAGAATACTATTTCTACTACTACTAATAGCTTATCCACTATACTACTACTACTACTACTGCTGCCTTATACACTATACTATACTATACTACTACTACTACTACTACTACTACTATTAATAACTTATCCACTATACTATACTACTACTACTACTGCTGCCTTATACACTATACTACTACTTATAGCCTTTACACTAGAATACTACTTCTACTACTACTAATAGCTTATACACTATACTATACTACTACTACTGCTGCCTTATACACTATACTACTACTTTATACACTATACTACTACTTATAGCCTATACACTAGAATACTACTACTACTACTACTAACAACAACTTATCCACTATACTATACTACTGCTGCCTTATACACTATACTACTACTTTATACACTATACTACTATTTATAGCCTATACAGTAGAATACTATTTCTATTACTACTAATAGCTTATCCACTATACTACTACTACTACTACTGCTGCCTTATACACTATACTATACTACAACTACTACTATTAATAACTTATCCACTATACTATACTACTACTACTATTGCCTTATACACTATACTACTACTTATAGCCTATACACTTGAATACTACTTCTACTACTACTAATAGCTTATCCACTATACTATACTACTACTTCTACTACTACTACATTATACACTATACTACAACTGCTTTATACACTATACTACTACTTATAGCCTATTCACTAGAATACTACTTCTACGACTACTAATAACTTATCCACTATACTATGCTACTACTACTACTATCTTATACACTATACTACTACTTATAGCCTATACACTAGAATACTACTTCTACTACCACTAATAGCTTATCCACTATACTATACTACTACTACTACTACCTTATACACTATACTACTACTACTACCTTATCCACTATACTATACCTACTACTATTACTACCTTATCCACTATACTACTAGTACTACTTTACACACTATGCTATACAACTAGTACTACCATATCCACTATACTATACTATTAGTACTACTACCTTATACACTATACTATACTACTACTACTACCTTATACATTATACTATACTACTAGTACTACCTTATACACTATATTATAGTACTAGTACTACTACCTTACGCACTATACTATACTACTACCTTATGCTCTATAGTATACTACTAGTACTACCTTATACACTATACTATACTACTACTACTACTTTATACACTATACTAGTAGTTGTAGTAGTAATACTGTGTTGGATTGTGCCTCTGGTGGATCGAAGTACCAAGGTACTGGCAGCTTGTTTGTACATAGTCATGCTGGTTTAGACTCGCCCAAGGTGGGACTGAGCCGTTTCTTCTCTTTACGCTCATGAGAAGTCACGCAGAGCGGAGCTTGGTCGGTCATAGGTAGGAAGAGTCCAGGCTCTCATACTCACCCACAGTGCAGACCGGTCCTGTTTTACTGACAGCCGAGAAGAAGAAGAGCTGCAGGTAAGAGGGTGGGGGGTCACTTACTGGAGATTACATTCCGTCCCTCCCAACATCAGTCACCAGGTCTGGGACTCTCATCAGGATTGTCTGTCACCTCATCCGTTACACTGTCACTTCATCATCACACCCGTCACCTGTCACCTCATCCATTACACTTTCACTTCATCATCACACCCGTCACCTGTCACCATGTTCATCACCTGTCACCTCATCCATTACACTGTCACTTCATCACCACATCCGTCACTTGTCACCATGTTCATCACCCTGTCACCACATCCATTACACTGTCACTTCATCACCACACCCGTCACCACATCCATTACACTGTCACTTCATCACCACAACGTCACCTGTCACCATGTTCATCACCCTGTCACCACATCCATTACACTGTCACTTCATCACCACACCCGTCACCTGTCACCATATTCATCACCCTGTCACCACATCCATTACACTGTCACTTCATCATCACACCCGTCACCTGTCACCACATCCATTAAACTGTCACTTCATCACCACAACGTCACCTGTCACCATGTTCATCACCCTGTCACCACATCCATTACACTGTGACTTCATCATCACACCCGTCACCTGTCACCACATCCATTACACTGTCACTTCATCACCACACCCGTCACCTGTCACCATGTTCATCACCCTGTCACCACATCCATTACACTGTCACTTCATCACCACACCGCCACCTGTCACCATGTTCATCACCGTCACCACATCCATTACACTGTCACTTCATCACCACACCCGTCACATGTCACCATGTTCATCACCCTGTCACCTCATCCATTACAATGTCATGTCATCATCACTCCCGTCACATGTCACCATGTTCATCAACCTGTCACCACATCCATTACACTGTCACTTCATCATCACATCCATCACCTGTCACCTCATCCGTTACACTGTCACTTCTTCACCACACCCGTCACATGTCACCATGTTCATCACCCTGTCACCTCATCCGTTACACTATCACTTCATCACCACACCCGTCACCTGTCACTGCATCCATTACACTGTCACTTCATCATCACACTCGTCACATGTCACCATACTCATCACCCTGCCACCACATCCATTACACTGTCACTCCATCATCTCACCCATTACCTGTCACCATGTTCATCACCCTGTCACCTCATCCATTACACTGTCACTTCATCACCACACCCGTCACCTGTCACCACATCCATTACACTGTCATTTCATCACCACATCCATCACCTGTCACCACATCCATTACACTGTCACTTCATCACCACATAAAACACCTGTCACCATGTTCATCACCTGTCACCACATCCGTTACACTGTCACTTCATCACCACACCCGTCACCTGTCACCACACTCATCACCCTGTCACCACATCCATTACACTGTACCTCCATCATCACACCCGTCACGTGTCACCACACTCATCACCCTGTCACCACATCCGTTACACTGTCACTCCATCATCTCACCCGTCACCTGTCACCATGTTCATCACCTGTCACCACATCCATTACACTGTCACTTCATCACACCTGTCACCTGTCACCATGTTCATCACCTGTCACCACATCTATTACACTGTCACTTCATGACCACATCAGTCACCTGTCACCATGTTCATCACCCTGTCACCACATCTATTACACTGTCACTTCATCGCCACACCCGTCACCACATCCATTACACTGTCACTCATCACCACATCCGTCACCTGTCACCATGTTCATCACATGTCACCACATCTATACACTGTCACTCCATCACCACACCCGTCACCTGTCACCACATCCATTACACTGTCACTTCATCATCACATCCGTCGCCTGTCACCACATCCATTACACTGTCACTCCATCACCACACCCGTCACCTGTCACCACATCCATTACACTGTCACTTCATCATCACACACCGTCACCTGTCACCATGTTCATCACCCTGTCAACTCATCTATTACACTGTCACTTCATCATCACATCCGTCACCTGTCACCACATCCGTTACACTGTCACTTCATCATCACACCCGTCACCTGTCACCACATCCATTACACTGTCACTTCATCATCTCACCCGTCACCTGTCACCACATCCGTTACACTGTCACTTCATCATCACACCCGTCACCTGTCACCATGTTCATCTCCTGTCACCTCATCCATTACACTGTCACTTCATCACAAACATCCATAACACTGTCACTCCATCACCGCACCCGTCACCTGTCACCACATCCATTACACTGTCACTTCATCACCACACTCGTCACCTGTCACCACATCCATAACACTGTCACTACATCACCACACCCGTCACCTGTCACCACATCCGTTACACTGTCACTTCATCACCACACCCGTCACCTGTCACCACATCCATTACACTGTCACTTCATCACCACACTCGTCACCTGTCACCACATCCATAACACTGTCACTTCAATCACCACACCCGTCACCTGTCACCACATCCGTTACACTGTCACTTCATCACCACACCCGTCACCTGTCACCACATCCGTTACACTGTCACTTCATCATCACACCCGTCACCTGTCACCACATCCGTTACACTGTCACTTCATCATCACACCCGTCACCTGTCACACATCCATAACACTGTCACTTCATCACCACACCCGTCACCTGTCACCACATCCGTTACACTGTCACTTCATCACCACACCCGTCACCTGTCACCACATCTATAACACTGTCACTTCATCACCACATCCATCACCTGTCACCACATCCGTTACACTGTCACTTCATCATCACACCCGTCACCTGTCACCACATCCGTTACACTGTCACTTCATCACCACAACCGGCACCTGTCACCACATCCGTTACACTGTCACTTCATCACCACACTTGTTACCACATCCATTACACTGTCACTTTCATCACCACACCCGTCACCTGTCACCACATCCGTTACACTGTCCACTCCCATCACCACACCTGTCACCTGTCATCACATCCATTACACTGTCACTTCATCACCACACCCGTCACCTGTCACCACATCCGTTACACTGTCACTCCATCACCACACCTGTCCACCTGTCACCACATCCATTACACTGTCACTTCATCACCACACCGCTCACCTGTCACCATGTTCATCACCTGTCACCACATCCATTACACTGTCACTTCATCACCACACCCGTCACCTGTCACCACATCCATTACACTGTCACTGTGGGTAGTGGTAATACCTGTGGGGAGCGGTAATACTCACTGTGGGGAGCAGTAATACTGACTGTAGGGGGCAGTAATACTGACTTGTAGGGGCAGTAATACTCACTGTGGGGAGCGGTAATACTCACTGTGGGGAGCAGTAATACTCACTGTAGGGGGCAGTAATACTGACTGTAGGGGGCAGTAATTACTCACTGTGGGGAGCGGTAATACTCACTGTGGGGAGCAGTAATACACACTGTGGGGAGCAGTAATACTGACTGTAGGGGGCAGTAATACTCACTGTGGGGAGCAGTATATGTAGGGGGCAGTAATACTCACTGTGGGGGCTGCACACAGTAACATGAGTCCACAGGTCGTTGCTCTTTTGTGTGATTTATCAGAGATCACCCCAGCCAGAATGCCACCTAATGGGTAGGAAATGTACAATTAATCTGACCCCCACAATCTGCCCCTCCCCACCCCTACATTCTGGATGCTGACCTTTCCTTTCTATTATTTACTCTTTTTTGCCCTTTGTGCCTTCCACATCAACTTTACACATTGCTCCCTAAATGTCCCCAATTGGCATTGACATGGAATTGCCCCCATGTATTCCCACTGTGCTGACTATAAGAGGTGTTCGTTTACTGCATGTTGTCAGTCTGTGTTTGGATGAAAGAGAGAAAGCAGATGAATTTGTGGTACTAGACATTGTAGGCAGGAAGATAAAGAGGGGGAGCTGGAGTTGTGTGACAGGGGTGTTGGTGATAGCAGCCAGTTGTTCACTGGGAATGGGTGTGTGAGGGAGGAGTCTAAAAAATAGATAAACAAAACTCTTTTGAATGATAAGTGCCAGACAGGCAGGTGATCCAAATTCTTACTTGAGCTCGCTGATATCTACTAAGACTGAGTGACAGATACTTCTAAGACAGACATAAAACATCATATATTCAAGACAGACAGGTACAACTTGATACACACTCACTCCTACATCCACAAGAACAATGGGGGCAAGCCTTTACTGAAGTGTGGTGGAGATGCACCACCTATTGTGCAGTGCACTTTATCCTTTTTAGCAAACTGCTGATTCTAAACTAACAGTTTTATCCTCATCCTGTACTGTACTATACAAACAAACACTGTAGTCAGGTTAGGAGAGAGAGAGGAAGCTGATGCTGAAATGTTGACACTAGCCATGTGTATCTTACAGTCTCTCAGCCTGGGTCAGGGTTAGCTGTGTGTAGAAAAAGGCAGAAACACACTAAGTAACGACACAAGGTTGGAACCATAATGCAGAGTCCGGAAGTCGAACCACAGGCCTAAGGTTGAAAGTCTGTCGGTCGCACACAGAAGTGGTGTGGGTAGTCATACGAGAAGCCAGTAGTCGATACCTTGATAGTCAGATCAGTAGAGGTGTGCGGGTAGTCATAGAACAAGCCAGAAGTTGATGCACAGAAGGTCGAATAACTGGAGACAAGCGCAAGGTCAACAAGCAGAGCCGGGGTCATACACAAAGGTTGGTTCACTGGAGAGAAGTGGGAGGTTGGTACACAGTAGGTTTGATCACTGAAGAGAAGTGGGAGGTTGGTACACAGTAGGTCGGATCACTGAAGAGATGTGGAAAGTCGATAAGCAGAGCCGGAGTTAGTACACAAAAGGTAAGATCACTTGAGAGTAACGATGAGTTGTAGGGCAGAGCCTGGGTAAGGAAGCCAGGAATCAGGAGCAATGATACACAGACCAGGTCACAGTAGGAAACAGAAAAATCTTAGATCACAGACACTGAGTTTACAACCATCCAAGGGTAAGGATAGTGGGAAGACCCAGGGTTTAAGTAGGCTGAGACAAGGTGTGGATGCTAGTAATTAGTTTTAGCGCCGCCTACCAACCGGAGGAGCTGGATGAGTTGTGAAAGTGTAGAAGCAGATAGGCAAAGAGGGGAAGCTGGAGTTCCTTGCAGTTGCACTTATTCAATAAATAACTCATTACAAAAAACTTTCGACTGAAAGTGACAGAAACAGACTGGAGATCCCTGATCTGAGATGTGACTGGGGAGGGGAGACTGACAGTGACAGATACCAGATACAGCGCCATACATCACACATTGTTCTCAAACTGACCAATCACCACTTCACGCATTGATTTGTTGGTTCTAGTAAACTTGTAGAAAAATGGAATGAGGCCAGGGTTGCTGAAGCTTGTGAAAAAAATGAAGATTATTCTCCTCCTCCTGAGGAGGCTGTGTGTAAAAGTGACATGAATTGTTCCACCACCAATAGTAATAATAAACCTTTTAACAATAAAAAAGACAAGTCCCACTCTAGTGTTATTCCATACAGGAGGCCGATTTAGCAGTGAGACCAAATACTGTGTCAGATACAAACACCCCCACTGAACACTACTGACTTAAAGCCAACTAGGAGGGGAAAAAATCCCAAAAAACTTCTCAGACTTTAAAAAAGTTACAAGAGTATTAAAGTGATGGGGAGGAAGCAGATGATGCTTCTAATTAATAATGATGATGATTTAGAATACATCCCTCCACCATACTCCATTATTTCTAATGCAGATGAAGTAGAGAGTTAGAATCATTTATGATACAGCCCAAAAAATTAGCAGAATGAAAGAGGATATATAAAAAACAATATATACATACATGTGCAGGAATAATCAGAATCTCAAAGAGATTCTAGCTCCTACCATGTTGAACCAACATAAGAAGAAAGTCAAGTTAATAAAACAAATGATTTGGATTCTTTTAAATATGCACCCAGTAAGGGTATGTAATACATATGAACAATGTAGTTTATGCAAATATTCCCCCAAATCAAAATATTCTAATGGGAGTGGAGTTCTGGGTAAGACCTATGCAAGAGATTCCATCATTACCTGTGATAGATCTTTCTGTGGTCTACATTGTGCAATATCAGTCAGCCTCTACAAGAGTCAGTTTTGTACTATCATGTGTAAATAGATACATTGAATCATAAAAAAATTCCACCTTTTTATAGATCCTTTGTAAACCTTCATCTAGAATATGGAGTCTAATTTTGGGCAAAAGTTCTAAAAAGTATTTAGAACAGGAAGAAGGACAGAGACGTGCAGCAAAACCAGTAGCGTAACTATAGGGGTCACACTCGCCATCGGGCCTGTCACTCCAGGGGACCAGCGGCCCCCTGCGACCCCTCCGCCTGGCGCCTGCAATCTCCCTCCGGCACTCTAGTAATGCAGAGAGCTGGGAGATAACAACATCTCCCAGCACTCTGCATTACAGAAGAGGACCGCGGTGGAGTTCAAGGCGCCAACCCATCTCTCCTGCCACTCCACTGGACCATCAGGGATTGGGAGGTAGGAGATGGGGGCATTGTGGAGATTGAGGGGGGCACTGTGGATGGTCTGGGGGCTAAAGTGGTTGGGGGTGGGGGGGCCCATGGCACTTCTCTGACATTGCATCAGGGCCCGGAGGGTTCTAGTTACGCCTCTGAACAAAACTGATAAAGGGATTGGATGATCTGAGTTATAAAGTGACTAGCCAAACTGGTTTGTTTACATTAGAGAAGAGACGTCTAAGGGGTGATATGATTACCATTTACACATACATTCAAGGTCAATACAAAGAACTATCCAAGGAATTATTTACACATACATTCAAGGGCGATGAAAATAATTCTGGGGAACTATTTACTCAAAGAGTTGAGCAGAAAACAAGAGGTCATTCACTGAGACTAGATGAAAGGAGACTAAAACAAAGGCAATGAGGTCAGTAAGGTTGTAAAATTATTTACCTTCAGAAGTTGTGTTTTCAGAAACTGTAGATGTTTTCAAAAACGTAGTGGATACCTTGTAACTCAGAACAATATAGATAATTATGACACCTGGGCCTAGATGCACTAAATGTTTATGTGGATATCTTTTTGTAGGAGTTCTGGTGAAGTGATGTCGTAGACACTTTGTGAATACTGCAGATCTGCCTACGACACTTCTCCAACAGAACATCGACATTCGTAGCCCTCTTCAACCTTTAGTGCATCTAGGCCCTGAGTTCAATGCAGATAGGATGCTGATCCAGGAAAATAGCTAATTGCCTTTTAGCGTTGGGAAGGATTTTTTTATCCACTTGGTGCTTGGAAATTGGAAATTACTTCAGTAGGCTTTTTTTGTCTTTGCTCTGGGTCAACAAGGGTGATAGGGTAAAGGATGAACATGATAGATACACGTCATTTTTCAGCCTCATTAACTCTGTCACTGTGTTACCCTGTGCAAGCTCATGAGCCTAGTTGAGCATCTCAGACTTCTTCTGTCTATATGTTTCTTCCGGAGGACAAGATCTGTCTCTGTCCCTTCAGGTGTCTCAAGCAATACCCTAGTAATCAGCAATGATGCAGGAACGCATCAGAGTCCCAGGCCACCTAGTTTCCTTCTGCCTTGGAAGTGGTTCCGTTTGCTCAATTTCACACGAGAGAATTGTAGTTGGACATTCCCAGGAAATGGTCAAGACAATACTCTTGCCTGTCTCATGTCATGTCTATCTCCACAGACAAAGAATGACCTTCGCTGGTGGCTTCAACATTCTCATCTGATGCTGCAGTGTCAATATGTTATCCTGGAGTGGGTATTGATCACCAGGCTGATGGGCTGAGGCTACCCTGGGACCCAGATGGTCCAGGTCCTCTGGACCAGAGAAGAGTGTTCTACCAATCAATGTTCTAGAAGTATGGGTAATTCTCCTAGCACTACTCTACTGGTCACATACCCTTTCAAGATAGCTGGTGAGGATCCAAACAGACAAAGTGACAGTGGTTGCTTACAACCATAAAGGAGGAAGAAGAACAGTCTCAGCTTGGACAGAGGTTCATGTTCTGGATGTCTCTGAAGTTCACATGCATAGAAAATGCGGTCGCCAACATCTGGATACGGAAATTGGGAATGCAACCACAGCATTTTCAACCTGATCTTTTGCCACTGGGGATTGCCATCAATGGTTCTCATGGCCTCCAACTTGAACCTCAAAGTTTCCCTGTTCTTTCCCTGATCAAGGGGCCCTCTAGTGTTTGTGATGTAACATATAGGATTCCTGCAACCTCTCTGATTCCCATAGTGTTGAGAGAGGTCAGGATGGCGAGATCTCACGTAAACCTGATTACTCCCTTTTGGCCCCATCATGCCTGGCTCTCATATCTTCTCAATATATCCATTGCGGAGCCCTTTTGTCTCCCCCTGAGGTCAGCTCTTCATGTTGAACACAAGCCCAGTTTGTCCCCCTCAGGTGGAGAAGTTGTCTTTGATGGCCTGGCTCTCGGATGCTGTCATCTCTACCATGCTCCAAGCTAGGAAACCTGTTTTAGCCATAGTCTATCATGGTCCCTATATTATCAGTGGTGAGCTGATCATGGTTATTGTCCATGGCCTTTCAGAAATCCAGTTTTTTGGGCATTTCTTCAAGATGGTGTTCCCAAAAGTCTCAGCCTTAGTTCTATCAAGGTACAGATTTCATCCCTCTCTGTTCTTTCCCAGCAGCATATTGCTGTGCTCCCTGATCTGAAGACATTTATCAGGGGGTGGCAAATGTCTACCGTTTCTTTTGGGATCCCACTCCCTTGGACTTGAACTGTATCTAAGGTTATTATTGCCTCCTGGATCAAGGCGACCATCAGATATATTTCCTTAGGATGAAACTTGTTCCTTTTTGAGTGCCTGTGTACTCCACTAGATCATTGGGCGTCTCTTGGTCCTACAAGAATCAGGCCACTTCTGAGCTGCTGTGTAAGGCAGAGATATGGTGTTCACCAAACACTAACATGTGAATGTCTGGTCCTTCAGGCTTTGGTGCCTGTATAAGGATCCTTCTGATCATTTTTTTCTCTACAGAATTCTGAAGCCTGTTGGTAACTCGTTGTGTTTAGTTGTTTGGTGTGTAAGTTGGGAGTCCGTTGGCACCTGAGGTACATGTTCAACCAGTTATCCCTGCAGAATTCTGGTCTCGAGTGAAGGATTTTGTCTTTTTTCCTCCAAGAAATCGTAGTGGATAGCTTTGGTACATGATTCCTGCATTCCACAGAGAAAAGAGGATGTTAGTGAATTTACAATTAAATCCTTTTCTCTTAGTTCATGTTGAACACAAGACTCCCACCACACAGAAGAAAACATGTGGCTTGAGCCCCCGGGCTTCTGGGTCCTCTTGGGGTCTCTATTCAGGAAATTTCCTTCTTTCCTCTAGCTTCTTCTTTATCTTCACTTTGCTATACATTGAAACTGGAAGTAGGTGGGAGTAAAGTGGAGGGAAGATTGGAGTCGTTTTTGAAGTGCCTGCCTTGCCCTCCGGAGGAAAGAAGGTTACCCCATGGTTCCTGTGTTTCAAAACGACTAAGAGAAAAGGATGTAACTGTAAGTTCATTACAATCCTCTTCTCCTCCCCATCACGGTTTCTTGGCGCATATTCAAAGCCTAGGAGTACAGCCTGTTTGCTTCTGCTTAAAAATGTTCCTAAAATGTTACTGGCTGAGTTAGTCTGACATCATTGTGTCTATTGCTGTCGTCTCACCAGTTCTAACTCCATGATGCCCCTGTCTCCCCCCCTTATGACGTTAAGAAGCCCTTACTTCACCCATTCTGATTCCATGAAGGCCTCACCATCCCCCTCCACAAAAGGAACTCTTTATATCCCTTCAGTTGTGAGACTCCACATTGAACTCTGATAGTTAAAAACAAGGGGCCATAAATCCCAAATTAAGCTCACCAATAATCCCTCCAACATCAAACAGCGTGGAAAGATCCCCAGCCTGGCGTGCATCCATGTGACCTGAGGGGAACACAAGGGAGATATTTAAGATTATATAACAGGGAGGGCCTATCTGGTACATAGGAAGAGTCATAGGGAGGAGTTGTATGGCTCAATAGAAGGAGTTATAAGGAGGGGTTGTATGGTACAATAGGAAGAGTTATAGGGAGGAGTTATATGTAACAATAAGATGAGTTATATGTAACAATAGGAGGAGTTATAGGGAGGAGTTATATGGAACAATAGGAGGAGTTATATGGAACAATAGGAGGGGCAATAGGGAGGGATTATATGGAGTAATAGGAGGAATTATAGGAAGGAGTTATATGGAACAATAGGAGGAGTAATAAGGAGGAGTTATATGGAACAATAGGAGGAGTTGTATGAAATAGGAGGAGTTATAGGGAGGAGTTATATAGAACAATAGGAGGAGTTATAGGGAGGAGTTACATGGAACAATAGGAGGAGTTATAGGGAGGAGTTATATGGAACAATAGGAGGAGTTATAGTGAGGAGTTATATGGAACAATAGGAGGAGTTATAGGGAGGAGTTATATGGAACAATAGGAGGAGTTATATGGAACAATAGGAGGAGTTATAGTGAGGAGTTATATGGAACAATAGGAGGAGTTATAGGGAGGAGTTACTTGGAACAATAGGAGGAGTTATAGTGAGGAGTTATATGGAACAATAGGAGGAGTTATAGGGAGGAGTTATATGGAACAACAGGAGGAGTTATATGGAACAATAGGAGGAGTTATATGGAACAATAGGAGGAGTTATAGGGAGGAGTTATATGGAACAACAGGAGGAGTTATATGGAACAATAGAAGGAGTTATAGGGAGGAGTTTTGTGGAGTAATAGGAAGAGGTTATATGGTACAGTAGGAGGAGCTATAGGCAGGAGTTGTATTGAACAATAGGAGGTGCTATAGGGAGGAGTTATATGGAACAATAGGGGAGTTATTGGGAGGAGTTATATGGAACAATAGGAGGAGCTATAGGCAGAAGTTATATGGAACAATAGGTGGAGTAATAGGGATGAGTTATATGGAACAATAGGATGAGTTATTGGGAGGAGTTATATGGAACAATAGGAGGAGTTATAGGGAGGAGTTATATGGAACAATAGGAGGAGTTATATGGAGGAATTATATGGAACAATAGGAGAAGCTATAGGGAGGAGTTGTATGGAACAATAGGAGGAGTTATTGGGAGGAGTTGTATGGAACAATAGGAGGAGTTATACGGAAGAGATATATAGAACAATAGGAGGAGTTATAGGGAGGAGTTATATGGCACAATAGGCGGTGTTATAGGGAGGAATTATATATAACAATAGGAGGAGTTATATGGAACAATAGGAGGAGTTATATGGAACAATAGGAGGAGTTATAGGGAGGAGTTATATGGAACAATAGGAGGAGTTATATGGATCAGTAGGAGGAGTTACAGGGAGGAGTTACATGGAACAATACGAGGAGTTATAGGGAGGAATTTTGTGTAACAATAGGAGGAGTTATAGGGAGGAGTTATATGGAACAATAGGAGGAGTTATTGGGAGGAGTTATATGGAACAATAGGAGGAGTTATAGGGAGGAGTTATATGGAACAATAGGAGGAGTTATATGGAGGAATTATATGGAACAATAGTAGGAGTTATAGGGAACAATAGGAGGAGTTATAGGGAGGAGTTATATGTAACAATAGGAGGAGTTATAGGGAGGAGTTATATGGAACAATAGGAGGAATTATATGTAACAATAGGAGGAGTTATAGGGAGGACTTATGTGGAACAATAGGAGGAGTTATAGGGAGGAGTTATATGGAACAATAGGAGGAGTTATAGTGAGGAGTTATGTGGAACAATAGAAGGAGTTATAGGGAGGAGTTATGTGGAACAATAGGCGGAGTTATAGGGAGGACTTATGTGGAACAATAGAAGGAGTTATAGGGAGGAGTTATGTGGAACAATAGGAGGAGTTATAGGGAGGACTTATGTGGAACAATAGAAGGAGTTATAGGGAGGAGTTATGTGGAACAATAGGAGGAGTTATAGGGAGGAGTTATGTGGAACAATAGGAGGAGTTATAGGGAGGAATTCTATGAAACAAAAGGAGGAGTTATAGGGAGGAGTTACATGGAACAATAGGAGGAGTTATAGGGAAGAGTTATATGGAACAATAGGAGGAATTATATGTAACAATAGGATGAGTTATAGGGAGGAGTTATATAGAACAATAGGAGGAGTTATAGGGAGGAGTTATATGGAACAATAGGATGAGTTATAGGGAGGAGTTATGTGGAACAATAGGAGGAGTTATAGGGAGGAGTTATATTGAACAATAGGAGGTGTTATAGGGAACAATAGGAGGAGCTACAGGGAGGTGTTATATGGAACAATAGGAGGAGTTATATGGAACAATAGAAGGAGTTATAGGGAGGAATTATGTGGAACAATCGGAGGAGTTATAGGGAGGAGTTATATGAAACAATAGGATGAGTTATAGGGAGGAGTTATGTGGAACAATAGGAGGAGTTATAGGGAGGAGTTATATTGAACAATAGGAGGTGTTATAGGGAACAATAGGAGGAGCTACAGGGAGGTGTTATATGGAACAATAGGAGGAGTTATATGGAACAATAGGAGGAGCTATAGGGAGGAGTTATATGGAACAATAGGAGGAGTTATGTGGAACAATAGGAGGAGATTTGTGGAGCAATAGGAAGAGGTTATGTGGTAAAGTAGGAGGACTTATATGGTGCAGTGGGAGGGATTAGGAAGAGGCGGCACCTACCCACATTAGTAATGTAGAGCGGCAGCCAGAAGAGGAAAGTGTAACTGACAAGTTTTGCAAACAACAAACACATGGAGAATTCCACAACACCCTGTGAGGATAAATATAGAATAATATCACAATTACACACTGTTATTACACAATGGGATTACAGAGTGATATTAAAACTACACACTTTGTCTACACAATGACATAAAAATTACAAAGTGCAATTACACAATATCGCAATTACACACAGGAATTACACAAACAGGAATTACAAATACACATATATAGATTACACACACAAAATGGAGACGCATACGCACACACACACACACACACACACATACCACACACACCAGGTATTACACACACACACAGGAGATTCACACACACACACATACACACACACACCAGGTATTACACACACATACACACACACACACACACACCAGGTATTATACACACATACACACACACACACCAGATAATGTAATGATTGTACTTAACCTTAATGCTCTTAACCCCAGTTCTGTCGTTTTTGTATTGTATTATTTCAACTTCTGTAAAGCGCTGTGTACATGTATGGCGCTATATAAATAAAGATACATACATACATACATACATATTACACACATACCAGGTATTATACACACATACACACACACACACACCAGGTATTACACACATACCAGGTATTACACATAAATACACACAAACACACACCAGGTATTATACACACATTCACACACACACACACACACACACACAAGGTATTACACACACACATGCACACACACACACCAGGTATTACACACTCACACAAGGTATTATACACACATACACACACACACACAAGGTATTACACACACACCAGGTATTACACACACATACAAACACACCAGGTATTACACACACACCAGGTATTACACACACACACACCAGGTATTACACACTCACACAAACACACACACACAAGGTATTACACACACACACACACACAGCAGGTATTATACACTCACACAAACACACACACACTACACACACACACACACACACATAGCAGGTATTACACACACACCAGGTATTACACACACATACACACACACACACCAGGTATTACACACACACCAGATATTACACACACATACACACACACACACACACACCAGGTATTACACACTCACACACACCAGGTATTACACACACACACACACACCACGTATTACACACTCACACAAACACACACACACACACACACCAGGTAGTACACGCACACACCAGGTATTACACACACACCAGATATTACACACACATACACACACACACCAGGTATTACACACACACCAGATATTACACACACATACACACACACACACACACACCAGGTATTACACACTCACACACACCAGATATTACACACACACACACACACACACCATGTATTACACACTCACACACACACACACACACACACACACACACACCAGGTAGTACACGCACACACCAGGTATTACAGTTGATCAGTGACCTGTGCCCTGAAAGACTGAGTTTGGATACTTGCTGGAAAAAATAGAATAAGTATATTGTGTGTGGTGTAGTGCAGTAAAGGAGAGGTTAAAAAACAAATCTCTGGGTTTTGTTTTCCCTCCCTTTGCTGTGAGACAAGCAAATAATTGAAGTGTGGTGGGAGTGACTAATTGCTGTGTTTGTAATTGGTGGATTCCTGGATTAAATAGCAGATACATAGTGAATACTTGAACGTGTGAATCTTGCATCAGTGTGTAAGTGCAGATGGGTGGTAAGTGTGGGAATTTAAAAAAGGGGGAATTCAAATACAGGGGACTGCTATTACAAGTGACTGGTTCCAAGTGAAGAGTTACAAGGAATCTGGTTAAGTACATAAGAGTGTGTTTGGTGTTTTATTGGTATTTTATTAAGGTTTAAAAAAAAAATGTGTGGGTATTGCAAGAGTTAAAAAAAATGTTTATTGGGTTTTTCTCTGGCCTGTGTGATTAGGGCTGATTGCTAAGGGATTTCACCTGGCTGCTAGTTACTATAAGTACAGTCTATAGTACAGACTATCATTTCAAAGGATTTATTGCATTCACATTTAAGGTTGGTTACTTACCATATAGTGAGCATTAGAGGATAATATAAAGCTATTTGAATTGTAAAACCAAGCATGAGTGATAGCAGGTTAGCCAATCTCACGCAGTGCACATCTTGTCACATGTTTGAACACTTGGAGCAATCGTTCCAGGGGTCATACCGCTGTGCAAAGTGTGAGCGTATTTTCTCTTTAGAGTCTAAGATATTGGATTTGGAGAGAAATATTGCAACATTGTGGGACATTGGAAATCTGGAAAGGAGTTTAGAACTCACAGAGCAGGTAGTATGTGGGGTTAGTGGTGAAGAGGGTGGAGTTGTAGATGAGGAGCGACAGGTAGTATGTGGGGTTAGTGGTGAAGAGGGTGGAGTTGTAGATGAGGAGCAACAGGTAGTATGTGGGGTTAGTGGTGAAGAGGGTGGAGTTGTAGATGAGGAGCGACAGGTAGTATGTGGGGTTAGTGGTGAAGAGGGTGGAGTTGTAGATGAGGAGTGACAGGTAGTATGTGGGGTTAGTGGTGAAGAGGGTGGAGTTGTAGATGAGGAGTGACAGGTAGTATGTGGGGTTAGTGGTGAAGAGGGTGGAGTTGTAGATGAGGAGCGACAGGTAGTATGTGGGGTTAGTGGTGAAGAGGGTGGAGTTGTACATGAGGAGTGACAGGTAGTATGTGGGGTTAGTGATGAAGAGGGTGGAGTTGTACATGAGGAGTGACAGGTAGTATGTGGGGTTAGTGGTGAAGAGGGTGGAGTTGTAGATGAGGAGTGACAGGTAGTATGTGGGGTTAGTGGTGAAGAGGGTGGAGTTGTAGATGAGGAGCGACAGGTAGTATGTGGGGTTAGTGGTGAAGAGGGTGGAGTTGTACATGAGGAGTGACAGGTAGTATGTGGGGTTAGTGATGAAGAGGGTGGAGTTGTACATGAGGAGTGACAGGTAGTATGTGGGGTTAGTGATGAAGAGGGTGGAGTTGTACATGAGGAGTGACAGGTAGTATGTGGGGTAGTGGTGAAGAGGGTGGAGTTGTAGATGAGGAGCGACAGGTAGGCAGCTGGGTAACAGTAAGGAGGGGAGGTAGTGGGCAGAGGAAGAGGAAGGCCAGTTCTGAGTTGACTCAGTCCAACAGATTTGTGACATTGTGTGAAGATGTGGATGAGGATATCTCAGAATTGGCAACACTGGAGAGGGCTGATTCCTCTAGCAGACAGGGGAACAGTCCTCCTTCCAGGCTAGATGGGATGCAGAGCAGGCAGAAACCAAGGCAGGTGGTGGTAATAGGGGACTCTATTATTAGGAGGGTAGATAGGGTAATCTGCCACCAGGAATGTGAATGTCGAACAGTATGCTGTCTCCCGGGTGCTCGGGTTCGGCATGTTGTGGATAGGGCTGACAGATTATTGGGAGGGGCTGGAACTGATCCAGCTGTCTTGGTACATATTGGAACCAATGACAAAATAGGAGGAAGATGGAGGTCCCTAAAGAATTATTTCAGGGATTTAGGGTGCAAGCTTAAGGCAAGGACCTCTAAGGTAGTATTTTCTGAAATACTACCTGTACCATGCGCCAGTGCAGGTAGGCAGAGGGAGCCCAGGGAGCTTAATGCATGGCTCAAGCAATGGTGTAGGAAGGAGGGTTTGGTGTTCTTAGAACACTGGGCAGACTTTGCTCTTGGGTACAATCTATATGGAAGAGATGGATTGCACCTAAATGGTAGAGGAGCCTCTGTGTTAGGGGAGAGAATGCTAGGAAGCTTGGAGGAGCGTTTAAACTAGGAAAGGGGGGGTGGGTATAGATAGCAAAAATGGGGTAGATAGAGCAGATAGGAACTGGGTCCAAGTAAATGACCGTCGGGTGGAGAAAGGGTGGGGAAAAATTTAGTCAGTAGGGAGGAACTCCTAGTAAATGAAGGTGAAGAAAAAAGGCATGTAGGGATTAATATATGTAAAGACTTCAAAATCAATTGTATGCTAGCAAATGCAAGAAGTATGGTAGATAAAATAGTAGAACTAGAATTGCTGGCGGTTAATGAGCAATTGGACATAATTGGAATAACAAAAACATGGTGGAACGATGCACATGACTGGGCTGTGAATATAGAGGTCTATTCCCTGTTTAGAAGAGACAGAATTAATTGAAAAGGTGGAGGGGTGTGCTTATATTTGAAAACAGAGCTAAATCCAGTTTTGCGAGGTGATATTAGTGAGGAAACTGGCCAAATTGTGGAGTCCATGTGGGTAGAAATCGAGACTAAATGTGGTGTGAAAGGTAAAAAAAAGTTGTTGGTGGGCATATGCTACAAACCACCAAATATCGATGACAATGATGAGGCCCAACTTCTACTGCAAATGAGGAAAGATGCCCAGTTTGGGCATACTATAATTATGGGAGATTTTAATTATCCAGATATCAACTGGAAAAATGAGACCTGTCAGAGTGCTAAGGGAGGCAGGTTTTTGTACACACTTCGTGAAAGCTACATGTCACAAATGGTGGAAGCGCCGACAAGAAATAACAATGTATTGGACCTAGTGATCACTAATAACACAGAAATGGTATCCAATATTAAGGTAAGAGAACATTTGGGAAACAGTGATCACAACATGGTTACATTTGAGATCAGTCTGGCAAAGCAAAACAGTATAGGTTCAACCAAAACTCAATTCTAAAAAAGCAAACTTCAAATTGCAACACATAGACTGTGATACATTATTTAAAGACAAAAATACTGAGGAAAAAATGGTCAGAATTCAAATTTAGGTTGCAGAAATGTACCCAACAGTATATACCAATGGGGAACAAATGCAAAAGAAGTAAGTCACAGCCAGTGTGGTTAACTGCACATGTAAAGAAGGAAATGGCAAGGAAAAAAAAGCATTCAAATTATTTAAGTCAGAAGGAACTGAACAATCTTTCTTACAATACAGGGAGTGCAACAAAGATTGCAAAAAGGCAATTAGGGTAGCAAAAATAGATAATGAAACTCGAATTGCAAGGGAAAGCAAGACTAATCCAAAAAAGTTTTTCAAATATATAAATAGCAAAAAACTTAAGAAGGAGTGTATTGGACCATTCAAAAATGAGATGGGTGAGTTGGTTAGTGAGGATAAGGAAAAGGCCGATGTTTTAAACACTTTCTTTGCATCAGTATATACAAGGGAGCAAGGAATGGTAGAAGAGCCTCCGCAAGTAACAAATAAAACAATACAATTAATAGATATTGGGTTAACTCAAGGAGATGTCATGGGAAGACTGAACAAAATTAAAACCGACAAAGCACCGGGTCCTGATGGTATACATCCAAGGGTTCTTCAGGAACTCAGTGCAGTGTTAGCAAAACCCTATATTTACTCTTTAAAGATTCTATTACCACAGGCTCAGTGCCACAGGATTGTGAAGAGCTAACATAGTACCTCTGTTTAAGAAGGGAACTAAAACAGAACCTGGGAATTATAGAACAGTGAGTTTGACCTCTGTAGTGGGAAAACTGTAAGAAGGGATAATAAAGGACTATATTCAGGATTACAACACAAAAAATAAGATCATTAGCACAAATCAACATGATTTTATGAAGAATAGATCATGCCAAACTAATCTTTTCAGCTTCTATGAGGAGGTAAGCAGCATCCTAGACAATGGCAAGGCAGTAGATATAGTGTATCTAGACTTTGCAAAGGCATGTGATACAGTGCCACACAGAAGGCTGGTGTATAAAATAAGGAAATCGGGGCTAGGAGATAACCTTTGCAATTGGGTACAAAACTGGCTGAAGGATAGGGAACAGTGTGTGGGTGTAAATGGACAATTCTCCAATACAGTTAAAGTGGAGAGTGGAGTACCTCAGGGTTCAGTATTAGGTCCGCTGCTTTTTAACATGTTTATAAATGACCTGGAAATAGATATAGAAAGCAAAATATCAATATTTGCAGATGATACTAAATTATGCAAAGTCATTAATTCAGAACAGGATATTTTCTCTTTACAGAGGGATTTACATACAATGTCAGATTGGGCAAACACGTGGAATATGAAGTTTAATGTGGGGAAGTGTAAAGTCATGCATTTGGGAGGAAACAATCCCAAGGCTACTTATAAGCTTAATGGAATCATTTTAGGGACAAAACAAAATCCTGTCTTGCATAAAAAGAGGTATTGAAGCAAGAGTGGATAACATTATTTTGCCATTATACAAATCATTGGTAAGACCTCACCTTGAGTATGCAGTGTAATTTTGGGTACCGTTCTGAAAAAGGATATACTAGAACTAGAGAGGGTACAGCGGAGGACAACAAAATTAATTAGGGGAATGGAGGACTTGACGTATGAGAAACGACTAGACAAACCTGGTTTATTTACTCTAGAAAAAAGACGACTAAGAGGAGACCTTATCACATTGTACAAGTATCTGAGAGGTCAATACAAGGATCTCTGCGGTGAGCTATTTATTCCAAGGCCTGATCAGGGACACCCCTTGAGATTAGAGGAAAGGAGGTTTAAACTTCAGCAGAGGAAGGGTTTTTTTACGGTAAGGTCTGTCAAATTGTGGAATTCATTGCCCAGGGAGGTAGTTATGGCAGATACAATGGATACATTTAAGAGAAGATTAGATACATTTCTTTCAAAAGGGAACATACAGAGTTATACTGTTTATCAGTAGGCTGATCAGGAAGGTCTGATAAAAACTAAATTATTTGGTAGCAGGAAAGCTATAAAATTCTCAGTTACTGGGGTATGAGGAGAAGGTTGAACTTGATGGACTTGTGTCTTTTTTCAACCTAATTTACTATGTTACTATGTTACACACACACACCCCTAATATCACTTATAAGAGGGACACTTGGGAGGTATGGACCCCTAATATTTCCAATAAAGAGGGGACACATGGGAGGTACAGATCCGTATTATCTCCTATAAAACGGGACACTTGGGAGGTACAGACCCCTAATATCTCCTATAAAGAGGGACACTTGGGAGGTACATACCCTTAATATCTCCTATAAAGAGGGACACTTGGGAAGTACAGACCCATATTATCTCCTATAAAGAGGGACACTTGGGAGGTACAGACCCCTGATATCTCTATAAAGAGGGACACTTGGGAGGTACAGACCCCTAATATCTCCTATAAAGAGGGACACTTGGGATGTACAGACCCCTAATATCATCTATAAAGAGGGACACTTGGGAGATATGGACCCTAATATCATCTATAAAGAGGGGACACTTGGGAGGTATGGACCCCTGATATCATCTATAAAGAGGAACACTTGGGAGGTACAGATCCCTGATATCATCTATAAAGAGGGACACTTGGGAGGTACGGACCCCTAATATCTCCTATAAAGAGGGGACACTTGGGAGGTACAGACCCCTAATATCTCCTATAAAGAGGGACACTTGGGAGGTACAGACCCCTGATATTTCCTATAAAGAGGGACACTTGGAGGTACAGACACCTAATATCTCGTATAAAGAGGGGACACTTGGGAGGTACGGACCCCTAATATCTCCTAAAGAGGAACACGTGGGAGGTACAGACCCCTAATATCTCCTAAAGAGGGACACTTGGGAGGTACGAACCCCTAATATCTCCTCTAAGAGGGACATTTGGGATGTACGGACCCCTAATATCTCCTATAAAGAGGGACACTTGGGAGGTACAGACCCCTAATATCTCCTATAAAGAGGGACACTTGGTAGGTACAGACCCCTAATATCGCCTATAAAGAGGGACACTTGGGAGGTACAGACCCCTAATATCTCCTATAAAGAGGGACACTTGGGAGGTACAGACCCCTAATATCTCCTATAAAGAGGGACACTTGGGAGGTACATACCCTTAATATCTCCTATAAAGAGGGACACTTGGGAAGTACAGACCCATATTATCTCCTATAAAGAGGGACACTTGGGAGGTACAGACCCCTGATATCTCCTATAAAGAGGGACACTTGGGAGGTACAGACCCCTAATATCTCCTATAAAGAGGGACACTTGGGAGGTCCAGACCCTAATATCTCCTATAAAGAGGGACACTTGGGAGGTACGGACCCCTAATATCTCCTATAAAGAGGGACACTTGGGAGGTACAGACCCCTAATATCGCCAATAAAGAGGGACACATGGGAGGTATGGACCCCTGATATTTCCTATAAATAGGGACACTTGGGAGGTACAGAGCCCTAATATCTCCTATAAAGAGGGACACTTGGAGGTATGGACCCCTAATATCTCCTATAAAGAGGGACACTTGGGAGGTACGGACCCCTAATATCTCCTATAAAGAGGGACACTTGGGAGGTACGGACCCCTAATATCATCTATAAAGAGGGACATTTGGGAGGTACAGAGCCCTAATATTTCCAATAAAGAGGGGACACTTGGGAGTACAGACCCGTGATATCTCCTATAAAGAGGGACACTTGGGAGGTACAGACCCCTAATATCTCCTATAAAGAGGGGACACTTGGGAGGTACAGACCCCTAATATCTCCTATAAAGAGGGACACTTGGGAGGTACAGAGCCCTGATATCTCCTATAAAGAGGGACACTTGGGAGGTACGGATCCCTAATATCTCCTATAAAGAGGACACTTGGGAGGTACGGACCCCTAATATCTCCTATAAAGAGGGACACTTGGGAGGTACAGACCCCTAATATCTCCTATAAAGAGGGACACTTGGGAGGTACGGATCCCTAATATCTCCTATAAAGAGGACACTTGGGAGGTACAGACCCATAATATCTCCTATAAAGAGGGACACTTGGGAGGTACAGACCCCTAATATCTCCTATAAAGAGGGACACTTGGGAGGTACGGATCCCTAATATCTCCTATAAAGAGGACACTTGGGAGGTACGGACCCCTAATATCTCCTATAAAGAGGGACACTTGGGAGGTACAGACCCCTAATATCTCCTATAAAGAGGGACACTTGGGAGGTACGGATCCCTAATATCTCCTATAAAGAGGACACTTGGGAGGTACATACCCTAATATCTCCTATAAAGAGGGACACTTGGGAGGTACATACCCCTAATATCTCCTATAAAGAGGGGACACTTGGAGGTACAGTCCCCTGATATCTCCTATAAAGAGGGACACTTGGGAGGTACAGACCCCTAATATCTCCTATAAAGAGGGGACACTTGGGAGGTACAGACCCCTATTATCTCCTATAAAGAGGTGACACTTGGGAGGTACAGACCCCTAATATCTCCTATAAAGAGAGACACTTGGGAGGTACGGACTCCTAATATCTCCTATAAAGAGGGACACTTGGGAGGTACAGACCCCTAATATCTCCTATAAAGAGGGACACTTGGGAGGTACATACCCCTAATATCTCCTATAAAGAGGGGACACTTGGGAGGTACAGACCCCTAATATCTCCTATAAAGAGGGACACTTGGGAGGTACAGACCCCTAATATCTCCTATAAACAGGGGACACTTGGGAGGTACAGACCCCTAATATCTCCTATAAACAGGGGACACTTGGGAGGTACAGACCCCTAATATCTCCTATAAAGAGAGACACTTGGGAGGTACGGACTCCTAATATCTCCTATAAAGAGGGACACTTGGGAAGTACTGACCCCTGATATCTCCTATAAAGAGGGACACTTGGGAGGTACAGATCCCTAATATCTCCTATAAAGAGGGGACACTTGGGAGGTACAGACCCCTAATATCTCCTATAAAGAGGGACACTTGGGAGGTACAGACCCCTGATATCTCCTATAAAGAGGGGACACTTGGGAGGTACAGACCCCTAATATCTCCTATAAAGAGGAACACTTGGGAGGTACAGACCCCTAATATCTCCTATAAAGATGGACACTTGTGAGGTACTGACCCCTAATATCTCCTATAAAGAGGGACACTTGGGAGGTACAGACCCCTAATATCTCCTATAAAGAGGAACACTTGGGAGGTACAGACCCCTAATATCTCCTATAAAGAGGGACACTTGGGGTACAGACCCCTAATATCTCCTATAAAGAGGGACACTTGGGAGGTACAGACCCCTAATATCTCCTAAAGAGGGACACTTGGGAGGTACAGACCCTAATATCTCCTATAAAGATGGACACTTGTGAGGTACTGACCCCTAGATATCTCCTATAAAGAGGAATACTTGGGAGGTACAGACCCCTAATATCTCCTATAAAGAGGGACACTTGGGAGGTACAGACCCCTAATATCTCCTATAAAGAGGGACACTTGGGAGGTACAGACCCCTAATATCTCCTATAAAGAGGAACACTTGGGAGGTACAGACCCCTAATATCTCCTATAAAGAGGGACACTTGGGAGGTACAGACCCCTAATATCTCCTATAAAGAGGGACACTTGGGGTACAGACCCTAATATCTCCTAGAAAGAGGGACACTTGGGAGGTACAGACCCCTAATATCTCCTATAAAGATGGACACTTGTGAGGTACTGACCCCTAATATCTCCTATAAAGAGGGGACACTTGGGAGGTACAGACCCCTGATATCTCCTATAAAGAGGGACACTTGGGAGGTACAGACCCCTGATATCTCCTATAAAGAGGGGACACTTGGGAGGTACAGACCCCTGATATCTCCTATAAAGAGGGACACTTGGGAGGTACAGAGCCCTGATATCTCCTATAAAGAGGGACACTTGGGAGGTACAGACCCCTAATATCTCCTATAAAGAGGGACACTTGGGAGGTACAGAGCCCTAATATCTCCTATAAAGAGGGACACTTGGGAGGTACAGACCCCTAATATCTCCTATAAAGAGGGGACACTTGGGAGGTACAGAGCCCTAATATCTCCTATAAAGAGGGACACTTGGAGGTACAGACCCCTGATATCTCCTATAAAGAGGGACACTTGGGAGGTACAGAGCCCTGATATCTCCTATAAAGAGGGACACTTGGGAGGTACAGACCCCTGATATCTCCTATAAAGAGGGACACTTGGGAGGTACAGACCCCTAATATCTCCTATAAAGAGGGACACTTGGGAGGTACAGACCCCTGATATCTCCTATAAAGAGGGACACTTGGGAGGTACAGACCCCTGATATCTCTTATAAAGAGGGGACACTTGGGAGGTATGGACCCCTAATATCTCCTATAAAGAGGGACACTTGGGAGGTACAGACCCTAATATCTCCTATAAAGAGGGGACACTTGGGAGTACAGACCCCTAATATCTCCTATAAAGAGGGGACACTTGGGAGGTACAGACCCCTGATATCTCCTATAAAGAGGGACACTTGGGGGTACAGTCCCCTAATATCTCCTATAAAGAGGGGACACTTGGGAGGTACAGACCCCTAATATCTCTATAAAGAGGGACACTTGGGAGGTACAGACCCCTGATATCTCCTATAAAGAGGGACACTTGGGAGGTACAGAGCCCTGATATCTCCTATAAAGAGGGACACTTGGGAGGTACAGAGCCCTGATATCTCCTATAAAGAGGGACACTTGGGGTACAGACCCCTAATATCTCCTATAAAGAGGGACACTTGGGAGGTACAGAGCCCTGATATCTCCTATAAAGAGGGACACTTGGGAGGTACAGACCCCTAATATCTCCTATAAAGAGGTGACACTTGGGAGGTACGGACCCCTGATATCTCCTATAAAGAGGGACACTTGGGAGGTACAGACCCCTAATATCTCCTATAAAGAGGGACACTTGGGAGGTACAGAGCCCTGATATCTCCTATAAAGAGGGACACTTGGGAGGTACAGACCCCTAATATCTCCTATAAAGAGGTGACACTTGGGAGGTACGGACCCCTGATATCTCCTATACCTATAAAGAGGGACACTTGGGAGGTACAGAGCCCTAATATCTCCTATAAAGAGGGGACACTTGGGAGGTACAGACCCCTGATATCTCCTATAAAGAGGGACACTTGGGAGGTACAGACCCCTAATATCTCCTATAAAGAGGGGACACTTGGGAGGTACAGACCCCTGATATCTCCTATAAAGAGGGACACTTGGGGGTACAGACCCCTAATATCTCCTATAAAGAGGAACACTTGGGAGGTACAGACCCCTGATATCTCCTATAAAGAGGGACACTTGGGGGTACAGACCCCTAATATCTCCTATAAAGAGGGGACACTTGGGAGGAATAGACCCCTAATATCTCCTATAAAGAGGGACACTTGGGAGGAATAGACCCCTAATATCTCCTATAAAGAGGGACACTTGGGAGGTACAGAGCCCTGATATCTCCTATAAAGAGGGACACTTGGGAGGTACGGACCACTAATATCTCCTATAAAGAGGGGACACTTGGGAGGAATAGACCCCTAATATCTCCTATAAAGAGGGACACTTGGGAGGTACAGAGCCCTGATATCTCCTATAAAGAGAGACACTTGGGAGGTACAGACCCCTAATATCTCCTATAAAGAGGGGACACTTGGGAGGTACAGACCCCTGATATCTCCTATAAAGATGGACACTTGTGAGGTACTGACCCCTAATATCTCCTATAAAGAGGGACACTTGGGAGGTACAGACCCCTAATATCTCCTATAAAGAGGGACACTTGGGAGGTACAGAGCCCTGATATCTCCTATAAAGAGGGACACTTGGGAGGTACGGACCCCTAATATCTCCTATAAAGAGGGGACACTTGGGAGGAATAGACCCCTAATATCTCCTATAAAGAGGGACACTTGGGAGGTACAGAGCCCTAATATCTCCTATAAAGAGGGACACTTGGGAGGTACGGACCCCTAATATCTCCTATAAAGAGGTGACACTTGGGAGGTACGGACCCCTGATATCTCCTATAAAGAGGGGACACTTGGGAGGTACAGACCCCTAATATCTCCTATAAAGAGGGACACTTGGGAGTACAGACCCCTAATATCTCCTATAAAGAGGGGACACTTGGGAGGTACAGACCCCTAATATCTCCTATAAAGAGGGACACTTGGGAGGTACAGACCCCTAATATCTCCTATAAAGAGGGACACTTGGAAGGTACAGACCCCTGATATCTCGTATAAAGAGGGACACTTGGGAGGTACAGACCCCTAATATCTCCTATAAAGAGGGACACTTGGGAGGTACAGAGCCCTGATATCTCCTATAAAGAGGGACACTTGGGAGGTACGGACCCCTAATATCTCCTATAAAGAGGGGACACTTGGGAGGAATAGACCCCTAATATCTCCTATAAAGAGGGACACTTGGGAGGTACAGAGCCCTAATATCTCCTATAAAGAGGGACACTTGGGAGGTACGGACCCCTAATATCTCCTATAAAGAGGTGACACTTGGGAGGTACGGACCCCTGATATCTCCTATAAAGAGGGGACACTTGGGAGGTACAGACCCCTAATATCTCCTATAAAGAGGGACACTTGGGAGTACAGACCCCTAATATCTCCTATAAAGAGGGGACACTTGGGAGGTACAGACCCCTAATATCTCCTATAAAGAGGGACACTTGGGAGGTACAGACCCCTAATATCTCCTATAAAGAGGGACACTTGGGAGGTACAGACCCCTGATATCTCCTATAAAGAGGGACACTTGGGAGGTACAGAGCCCTAATATCTCCTATAAAGAGGGACACTTGGGGGTACAGACCCCTAATATCTCCTATAAAGAGGGACACTTGGGAGGTACAGACCCCTAATATCTCCTATAAAGAGGGACACTTGGGAGGTACAGACCCCTGATATCTCCTATAAAGAGGGACACTTGGGAGGTACAGACCCCTAATATCTCCTATAAAGAGGGACACTTGGGAGGTACAGACCCCTAATATCTCCTATAAAGAGGGACACTTGGGAGGTACAGAGCCCTAATATCTCCTATAAAGAGGGACATATGGGAGGTACAGACCCCTAATATCTCCTATAAAGAGGGACACTTGGGGGTACAGACCCCTAATATCTCCTATAAAGAGGGACACTTGGGAGGTACAGACCCCTAATATCTCCTATAAAGAGGGACACTTGGGAGGTACAGACCCCTAATATCTCCTATAAAGAGGGACACTTGGGAGGTACAGACCCCTAATATCTCCTATAAAGAGGGACACTTGGGAGGTACGGACCCCTGATATCTCCTATAAAGAGGGGACACTTGGGAGGTACAGACCCCTAATATCTCCTATAAAGAGGGACACTTGGGAGGTACAGACCCCTAATATCTCCTATAAAGAGGGACACTTGGGAGGTACAGACCCCTAATATCTGCTATAAAGAGGGACACTTGGGAGGTACAGACCCCTAATATCTCCTATAAAGAGGGACACTTGGGAGGTACGGACCCCTAATATCTCCTATAAAGAGGGACATTTGGGAGGTACAGACCCCTGATATCTCCTATAAAGAGGGACACATGGGAGGTACAGACCCCTAATATCTCCTATAAAGAGGGGACACTTGGGAGGTACAGACCCCTAATATCTCCTATAAAGAGGGACACTTGGGAGGTACAGACCCCTAATATCTCCTATAAAGAGGGACACTTGGGAGGTACGGACCCCTGATATCTCCTATAAAGAGGGGACACTTGGGAGGTACAGACCCCTAATATCTCCTATAAAGAGGGACACTTGGGAGGTACAGACCCCTAATATCTCCTATAAAGAGGGACACTTGGGAGGTACAGACCCCTAATATCTCCTATAAAGAGGGACACTTGGGAGGTACAGACCCCTAATATCTCCTATAAAGAGGGACACTTGGGAGGTACAGACCCCTAATATCTGCTATAAAGAGGGACACTTGGGAGGTACAGACCCCTAATACCTCCTATAAAGAGGGACACTTGGGAGGTACGGACCCCTAATATCTCCTATAAAGAGGGACACTTGGGAGTACAGACCCCTAATATCTCCTATAAAGAGGGGACACTTGGGAGGTACAGACCCCTAATATCTCCTATAAAGAGGGACACTTGGGAGGTACAGACCCCTAATATCTCCTATAAAGAGGACACTTGGGAGGTACAGACCCCTGATATCTCCTATAAAGAGGGACACTTGGGAGGTACAGAGCCCTAATATCTCCTATAAAGAGGGACACTTGGGGGTACAGACCCCTAATATCTCCTATAAAGAGGGACACTTGGGAGGTACAGACCCCTAATATCTCCTATAAAGAGGGACACTTGGAGGTACAGACCCCTGATATCTCCTATAAAGAGGGACACTTGGGAGGTACAGACCCCTAATATCTCCTATAAAGAGGGACACTTGGGAGGTACAGACCCCTAATATCTCCTATAAAGAGGGACACTTGGGAGGTACAGAGCCCTAATATCTCCTATAAAGAGGGACATATGGGAGGTACAGACCCCTAATATCTCCTATAAAGAGGGACACTTGGGGGTACAGACCCCTAATATCTCCTATAAAGAGGGACACTTGGGAGGTACAGACCCCTAATATCTCCTATAAAGAGGGACACTTGGGAGGTACAGACCCCTAATATCTCCTATAAAGAGGGACACTTGGGAGGTACAGACCCCTAATATCTCCTATAAAGAGGGACACTTGGGAGGTACGGACCCCTGATATCTCCTATAAAGAGGGGACACTTGGGAGGTACAGACCCCTAATATCTCCTATAAAGTGGGACACTTGGGAGGTACAGACCCCTAATATCTCCTATAAAGAGGGACACTTGGAGGTACAGACCCCTAATATCTGCTATAAAGAGGGACACTTGGGAGGTACAGACCCCTAATATCTCCTATAAAGAGGGACACTTGGGAGGTACGGACCCCTAATATCTCCTATAAAGAGGGACATTTGGGAGGTACAGACCCCTGATATCTCCTATAAAGAGGGACACATGGGAGGTACAGACCCCTAATATCTCCTATAAAGAGGGGACACTTGGGAGGTACAGACCCCTAATATCTCCTATAAAGAGGGACACTTGGGAGGTACAGACCCCTAATATCTCCTATAAAGAGGGACACTTGGGAGGTACGGACCCCTGATATCTCCTATAAAGAGGGGACACTTGGGAGGTACAGACCCCTAATATCTCCTATAAAGAGGGACACTTGGGAGGTACAGACCCCTAATATCTCCTATAAAGAGGGGACACTTGGGAGTACAGACCCCTAATATCTCCTATAAAGAGGGACACTTGGGAGGTACAGACCCCTAATATCTCCTATAAAGAGGGACACTTGGGAGGTACAGACCCCTAATATCTCCTATAAAGAGGGACACTTGGGAGGGTACAGACCCCTAATATCTCCTATAAAGAGGGACACTTGGGAGGTACAGACCCCTAATATCTCCTATAAAGAGGGACACTTGGGAGGTACAGACCCCTAATAACTGCTATAAAGAGGGACACTTGGGAGGTACAGACCCCTAATATCTCCTTATAAAGAGGGACACTTGGGAGGTACAGACCCCTAATATCTCCTATAAAGAGGGACACTTGGGAGGTACAGACCCCTAATATCTCCTATAAAGAGGGACACTTGGGAGGTACAGACCCCTAATATCTCCTATAAAGAGGGACACTTGGGAGGTACAGACCCTAATATCTCCTATAAAGAGGGACACTTGGGAGGTACAGACCCCTAATATCTCCTATAAAGAGGGACACTTGGGAGGTACAGACCCTAATATCTCCTATAAAGAGGGACACTTGGAGGTACAGACCCCTGATATCTCCTATAAAGAGGGACACTTGGAGGTACAGACCCCTGATATCTCCTATAAAGAAGGACACTTGGGAGGTACAGAGCCCTAATATCTCCTATAAAGAGGGACACTTGGGAGGTACAGACCCCTAATATCTCCTATAAAGAGGGACACTTGGGAGGTACAGACCCCTAATATCTCCTATAAAGAGGGACACTTGGGAGGTACTGACCCCTAATATCTCCTATAAAGAGGGACACTTGGGAGGTACAGACCCCTAATATCATCTATAAAGAGGGACACTTGGAGGTACAGACCCCTGATATCTCCTATAAAGAGGGACACTTGGGAGGTACTGACCCCTAATATCTCCTATAAAGAGGGGACACTTGGGAGGTACAGACCCCTAATATCATCTATAAAGAGGGACACTTGGGAGGTACAGACCCCTAATATCATCTATAAAGAGGGACACTTGGGAGGTACAGACCCTAATATCTCCTATAAAGAGGGGACACTTGGGAGGTACAGACCCCTAATATCATCTATAAAGAGGGACACTTGGGAGGTACAGACCCTAATATCTCCTATAAAGAGGGACACTTGGAGGTACAGAGCCCTAATATCTCCTATAAAGAGGGACACTTGGGAGGTACAGACCCCTGATATCTCCTATAAAGAGGGACACTTGGGAGGTACTGACCCCTAATATCTCCTATAAAGAGGGGACACTTGGGAGGTACAGACCCCTAATATCTCCTATAAGAAGGACACTTGGGAGGTACAGAGCCCTAATATCTCCTATAAAGAGGGACACTTGGGAGGTACAGAGCCCTAATATCTCCTATAAAGAGGGACACTTGGGAGGTACAGACCCCTAATATCTCCTATAAAGAGGGACACTTGGGAGGTACAGACCCCTAATATCTCCTATAAAGAGGGACACTTGGAGGTACAGAGCCCTAATATCATCTATAAAGAGGGACACTAGGAGGTACAGACCCTAATATCTCCTATAAAGAGGGACACTTGGGAGGTACAGACCCCTAATATCTCCTATAAAGAGAGGACACTTGGGAGGGTACAGACCCCTAATATCTCCTATAAAGAGGACACTTGGGAGGGTACGGACCCCTAATATCTCCTATAAAGAGGGGACACTTGGGAGGTACGGACCCCTAATATCTCCTATAAAGAGGGACACTTGGGAGGGTACAGACCCCTAATATCTCCTATAAAGAGGGACACTAGGGAGGTACGGACCCCTAATATCTCCTATAAAGAGGGGACACTTGGGAGGTACAGACCCCTAATATCTCCTATAAAGAGGGACACTTGGA